>NW_021030464.1:165610-222775 GCF_004153795.1 Camellia sinensis | reverse complement strand
GGCGTTTTTTTTTTTTAAATTTGTGGGTTTGGTCTGTGGGTTCGATTTTGTTCTAAACAATCCTTTTTTTAAATTTACAGATTCATGTTTTAGAAGAGATTCATGTTTTAAAAACATGAATCTGTTTTAAGGATTGTTTAAATTTACAGATTCATTGTTTTTAAATTTACAGATTCATGTTTTAGAAGCATCCCCTGTTTCTTTTTTGGGAACAAACATGAGTGCAATGAAAGACGAAGTTTCAAAAAAGACTGATATGTATGTGAACATGCTCCAACAAAGTGCTGGCCGGTGTTGGGCAACAGGCTGCCCACGGGTCATGGGCCAATTTTACACTCTTGTCAATGTTATTGTTAATGTTAATATGTCAATGTGAATATTCACATTGTGAACGGGCTGGTCCGGGCCCGCCCCGGGCGGCGGGCTGGTTTCGGGCCGCCCACGGGCCGCAGGCCAATTTTACACTCCTATCAATGTGAATGTTAACATGTCAATGTGAATATTCACATTGTCAACGGGCCGGGCCGGGCCCGCCCCGACCCGGGCCCGGGCTTCAGGTTGCCCACGGGTCATGGGCCAATTTTACACTCTTGTCAATATTAATGTTAATGTTAATATGTCAATGTGAATATTCATATTGTGAACGGGCCGGCCCGGGCCCGCCCCAGGCGACGGGCTGGTTTCGGGCCGCCCACGGACTACAGGCCAATTTTACACTCCTATTAATGTGAATGTTAACTTGTCAATGTGAATATTCATATTATCAATTGGCCGGGTCGGGCCTATTTTTTTGGCTTGTGGGCCGGCCCGGCCCGATTCGAATTTTTCTGGGCACCCACGAGGATCGACATAAGCCGGGCCCCTACACACTGACGATATTAACATTTATATTGACGGTGTGAACATTCACATTAAGGGTATTTTGGTAATTATGTCACCCATAAGACTTATTGAAACATAAGGAAATAATGTGAACTAAATGGAACATAAGTAGATGGAAAGGATATTTTGGTCTTCTTATCTGAAATTGGACCTAATGGAATAGTCAAAAAGAATATGGATTTGATGGAATAAACCTCTTAGAAAATGGATTTATCAAAAAAGCTCCCTTTAAAAAGTTTTTGGGATTTGTAATGTGATTAATGAGTGGGGTCAATAATAATATCATAATTAGTGTTGGTACACTAATTGATACATATAGCACAATCGAAAGTAAAATTATACAAATTCACGTAAGTCAATTTATAAAAATGAATTTATTAAAATATTTACTTTTCCTTTAAATACACAACCGATGTTAATGCTTCCACAACTGGCATAGGGTACTCCGTTCATTTTGATGTCTCTTTATTAAAACTTTCCCCATCCGACAATGTGTCAATTTTCATAAATAAATAAATTAAATTGTTATTGAATGGTTAACATAATTATATATTTTTAAAGGTATTAATTAATGAAATTTAATATAATTATATTTTTTTGACACTTGTCTATAAGAAAATATATAATTTTTCAAAGTTATTAATAAATGCCTAATAAAATCTATAAGAAAATATATAATTTTTCAAAGTTATTAATAAATGCCTAATAAAATTCTTTAAAAATTTTAATTATTTTGACACATCATAGGATGAGAAACGGATTTAGAGCACATGATGAAAAAAATGGAGAACCATGATCTTTTTCCTCCCCAACCCTTCTTCTCTTCCAAGCTATGACCTTTGATATATATTATTAAAAAAAAAAAAAAAGAAAATCTTTAAAATATTGTGTTTAGCAGCCAACAACTTCAAATCTTTGAAGATCAACAAATCTTATGTAAGATTTTAAGCATAATTTAATAGGTTGAAGTTAGTAAAGTAATACACTTTACTGACCACTTTTATGTCACCCAGAATGTTCACAAATATTTAAATTTCGTTTTCAAAATAAAAATAGGACCACTCACATGACAGGGGACATAAAAGATAATAATAATAATAATAATAATAATAATAAATTCAAGTTTGAGTGGAGGTCTGTTTAGTTGAGCATTTCAATTATATGTTGAAGGCTTTAATTTGAAAGGATTTGATGGCTTGTAAGGTTCTCAATATATAATATTCATCAAAAAAAAAAAAAAAAAAAGAAGAAGATTGATTTGATAATTATATTATTATTATTTTTAGGACCACTAAATTCATCAAATTTGTTCATCTCAAATTTGTTTGAATGAGACTCTTTTCGATAAGAATTTTTCATTTTGGAAACTAGAGGGAGTCTCTTTCGGGAAGAGTCTCATCAGACGAATTTGGGCTAAATAAATTCAATGGATGAATCATTAGTCTTTTATCTTACCAAAAAAAATTGATGATATATTTTTAAAAATATACTGTTCACAAAGTCGATAAACTGAAAAAGTTATGATTATTGGATTAATTAAAAATTTTTTTTCTAAAAAAATGATATTTTTTTTTTGGGGAATCTTTTTCCTTTGGATTGAGTTTCTCGACCACCGCCTGGGCTTGCAGTTTGTCGCTAAAATTTATAATTAGTGACCTTTTTATATAATGAATTTTTCAAACTGTCGCTAAAAATTAAAAATTTGTGACCTCTTTTGTGACAATTTTTTTAAACTGTCACTAAAATTTATAATTTGTGACATTTTTTTATGACAAAATTTTCAAACTGTCACTGAAAATTAACAATTAATGATTTTTTTGTAATAGTGTTTGATGAAAAATGCCATTAATTATTATAGGATATATTGGACAATAAGTCCATTTATATAAGAATGTAACGTAGAATATGAGATGTTTTCAAACTCTTAATACTAAATTCTCAGGTACTCTCTTTCCTTGATGGCATCCTCTATAGTCTCCTTTACTCATTTCAATAATTTGTAATTTTGTTTAAAATGAAAAATCAAATATACAAACAGATAAAATTAACAAATTTGATCTCTATCTATTAAGTTAAAATCTTTATTTTGCCTCATAATAACTAATTTTAAATTTTAGGACAAATTACACATACCTCCCTCGAGATTTAGCTAAATTACAGATACCCCTGAGATTTCAAAAATTACAGATACTCTCCTGAGGTTTATATTTTCATAACAAATTGTCTCCTAATTTGTTATGCAAATATAACCTTCATGGGAGTATCTGTAATTTCTCAAACCTCAGGAGGATATCTGTAATTTTGCTAAACCTCGAGGGGGTATATGTAATTTGTCCAAATAAGAAAAATATAAAAAGCCATATAATTTTTTTTTGCCTAAGTAATTTTTTTTTTCTTTTTAGGTCCATCTAAACCACACAATCCTACAAATATATTAAAAAAAATTACAAAAAATTTGAAAAGTTCTCATTAAAAGCTATAATAAACCTTATTTTTTTAAAACAAAATTTTGCTTATTTACGTATTTAGTAGAAATAAAAAACAATTTACCACTTTTAAATTTTTGAGATCATCTAAAAGTTTTTGGGATTTGTAATGTGATTAATGAGTGGGGTCAATAATAATAATGGACACTAAAAAAAAAAGACAAATAGATTATTCTTGCCTTTCATTGTGAACTTTCTATGCTAATTTTACCTTTTATTTCCTCTTGTTTTTAGTTGCGTTGTACAAAAATAATGCTAGAAATTAACAATTCATATGTAATAAAAAAAAATAGTGCATAGTTCAAATTCAACACTTACATGATAAAGCCCACTCAGCGAAGACAAGTCCAAAGGTACTACAGGTTAAGCCAACCAGATTAGCTTGTCGTTATTTTTTCAGACCAATTAAAAAGCCCGATGGGCTTCAATTCGGACCACAGAACGGTCCACTATTAACACATAGGCCTGTCAATCCCTTGACTAGTAGGTTGTAAACAAATTTTTTGTTTCTACTTTTTATTTTTCTTTGCATAAGTAGTTAATGAGTTAGGTGATATTTGATAAAGTTGAAAAATGAAAATTGAAGATTAGAAATTAAATTTTAAAAATTGAATGTTGAAAAATTGTATGATAAAAATTTGTAACTAAAAATAATTTGTTCTACAAGAATAAAATCAAAATTGAAATTTATTATTTTTAAATTGTATATTTTACTTTTATATTGTAATGATGGTGGTAGCGGTCGCGGTGGCGATGGTGGTAGTGATGACGGCCACATGATGGTGGTGGTTGTGGTAACAGTAACGGTGGAAGTAGAAGTAGAGGTGGAGGTAGAGGTGGGCAGACCCGCCCCTAAGAACAGGCAAGAGAGGCTTGCGCCTTGGGCTCCAAATTTGGGCTAAAAATAGGAGCCCTGAAATATAATTTTGTGTTTTAGATATAAAAACAAGGCCTAAATACTATAGGCCCAATTGAACATGGGGCCCAAAAAAACAAAAGAAACACAATCTACAGATCTTAAGAGCTGCAGCCTGCTGCGCCAAGCTAAACTAAAATAAAATAAAAACACACCGTCAAATTAATTTAGTTAAATAATCACAGACAAACCAACATATGAAATTGAGAACTTTGAATTTTTACTTGGCATGATTATTTGGCACAATTTATTGTTTGTAGTTAACTCAGTTAGCAAAATATTTCAAAGGAAAGACATACATATTGATGTTGCTATAATTTAGTTAAAAGGACTCATTACCTTTTTTGAAAAGTTGGGGCTACAGAAGTTACTATTCTAATGGAAATTGATTCAGTATTTCGTGAAAAGCGTGTCATTCGTAGAAAGAAACAGTTTGATGAGAATGTTAGTGAAGAGGTGACACATACTGCTGAAGAATCTTTTAGAGTTAATTACTTTATATATATAATTGGTCAAACTCTTTCATCACTTAAGAGTAGGTTTGAACAATTTCAAGTATGTGAGGAAAATTTTAGATTTTTGTTTGATTTGAAAAAGTTGAGTTATACCAACAAGGAATGTTTGAAGACTTATTATGTTAATCTTGAAGATTTTCTGAAACATGATGAACTTTCTGATATTGATGGGAGAGATCTAATTTCAGAGTTGAATGTCTTGAAAGAAGTTTTATCGGAAGGAACCAAAAGGCCAATTGAAGTATTAAATTATTTAAAAACAATGAATGATTGTTTCCCAAATGCATGGATTATGTATAGACTTTTGTTAACTATACATGTTCTAGTGGCCTCTGGAGAAAGAATATTTTCAAAATTGAAGTTAATCAAATCTTACCTTCGGTCAACTATGTCACAAGAAAGATTGAATGTGTGAGGTTTGTTATCCATTGAAAAGAATATGGTAGATAAATTCGATTATGCAATCTTCCTTAGTGATTTTGCAGCTAAAATGTGAGAAGACTAATGTTTATATGATAGTTGGTTCAATTGTAAACTGGATATTGCTAAACCATAAAGCAACAAGACCAGATTTTTATTTTTTTTGAGCATTTGTAATGATTGCTTCCTATTTTAATATATGAAAGTAAATTTTTGTTTATAATTTTAATGATTATATATGTAAATAAATTTTTTTGTTGCTACAAACAAATAAAAAAATTGTTGTAACTTACCGTTTTATTCATGAACTTTTTTTTTTTCAATGTAAGAGGGGCTCATTTCCAAAGTCCGCCTTAGGCCCCCCTAAATCTCAAGGTCGGCCCTGGAGGTAAGCATTGACTCGTCGACCTAGTCCTATTTTTCGAGGGTTTGAAAAGGCTATTTTGGATCATAAGGTCAGACTAAACCAACATTTTCGGCCCAATATATTAATGGGCTAAGCTTAAAATTTATACTTTCAACTCAACCTGGCCCACTATTAAATTAATTAATTATAATATATTAAAAAATATATTTTTTTGTTAGAATCTAAACTTTATCTTTGTTAATTTTATTGAAACTCACATTTGTGGTGATATTTGATTGAATTTATTTAAAAAATCCTTCAATTTATAATAATATCAATATATTTATTTAAGAAATATAATGTGTGATTGAATTTAATTATGGAATGTTTTAATTTTTTTTAACATATAATCTGATGGATGGGCTTGAAATTTATAATTATTTTTTAGACCGAACTTGGATAGATGTAGAGACTTGATATAAGAGCCGGGCCGAGCTTGGGTAGATACGAAGTCTTTTATTATGTAGCGTCGGCCCGACTCAAACTCGGCCCGGTTCAGCTCGATGAATGCCCACTCCTAGATGGAAGTGGTGGTGGTAATGGTAACGATGGTGGTTGTAGTAGCGGTAATAGTGGTGATAATGATGGTGGTGAGTTTATAATAGTGTATATTAATGTTTATTTTCAATTATAATTAAGTAAGTTTCATATGACTTAGAATTTTCTTAAATTTTAGCATTCATTTTAAAAGACACTTAATTTTTTAAGTGATATCATTTTTTATTATCAAACGAGTTTAATTGGTTATCACTTAATACATAAATTTTAAGTGCTAAATCAGTTTATCAAGCAATCCCTTAGTAATTAAATTAGTGTGTATGTCAATGTCTCTTTATGGAAAATTATTGGGTATTGTTGGAGTATCATGTATTCATACTCTTTCGCTAATCATCATTCACCATATCCCCTTATAGAGGTGTAATTACGGTCGGTATTTAAGTAAAATTTTACACCAAATCGATAATGTCAATTTTATTATTTTGAATACCGATACAGACCGTTTCTTCTATTAAACCGCACCAATTGAAATGGTTCGATTTGTTGCGATTTAATCGATTTAAAACATTTCAAATTTGAAATACTTTTTAGTATAGTCACTAATCACCCAACTACAAATTTGGTCACTAATCCCCCAGGGCTATACTAAAATTTTCCCATTTGTGAGGCAGAAACTATTCATTTGGTACAATAAATTATATATTTGGTACAGAAATCCAGTGGAAAGCAATTTTATAATATGCAGAAGAATGATAAGGTCCTTAAAACTGCCAAGCATGTTTAATAAATTCCGAGCATAATTGAACTAATATCTCATTCACTGAACCTTAATGGAGGAATTAGAAAAAAGTCTTCATTCATTGCACTTCATGATACAATCAATTTTGTTTCTAGTCTAGAACATAAAGGCAGATTACATATTCATTCATTTATGACAAGATTAAGGTTATTTTTGGACCATTTTGGACCCGCAATTTGAGGGGCAATTTATGTAGGGGCCATTTTGGACCATTTTGTTTCTTAAATTGTTTATTCAAACAAAATCTAAGAGTTAGCTTAGTAGATAAAGATAACCTCTTACTAGATGTGATGTCTAAGTTCAAATCTTATCTATTGCGCGATGTAACTTTCCTTTCGCTTATTCTTTCCAATAGTGGTAATAAAAAAAAACATTCATTAATTTGTGTATATATATATTAGCATAGGTGCACATACGATGCGCGTGTAAAGTTTTGTAATTTATTATGTATGTGGGCTTTTAAATTTCTAAATTAGTTTTATTTTTGTCACAGGGACAGTTTTTCATACTCATCAATTGTTGTGGGAAAAATGTGTTCAAACCAACAAAATTGTATATACACTACCAACAAGTATACACACAATATACATGTAAAAAGTTGTAATTTATGAATAAGGAAAATAAATAGAACTATCCATGTTTGTGCTATTTAAGATTTTTGAATCAGTTAATTTTTTCACATGATAGTTTCAAACTTATCTACTGTTGTGGTGGTTATTTTTTGTAAAATAAAATAATTTTTTTATATGTATTACAAAATAAAAAATATGAAATATCAAGACAGACCCACAATGGATGTGCAATGAACCAGACTGTCTAATTGGATATATCCCAACAGGAGAAGATTTAAGGAGAAATTATGCTACAGTGTGATTTAAAAAAAAAATGTTTACAGATACATAAAAAAATATAAAAATATATATAGAATTTTAATTATTAATTTTTATAAATTTTTCCATTAATGTGTAATATTTTTTTATATTTACGCTGAATTATCATTTTTCCCATATTTAATCCCTATCCTTATATAATAATAGGGGAACTACGTGTAAGTGGGAGAAGGGAAAAAAAAATTATCAATACATGTGGGGTTAAATGTGTCTGTGATGGAATGCAAATGAAAGGTTGTATGGAAGCAACTGTAACTTGTACCTCTCATGTGTTGGTAGTATATTTTTATTTCTCTTACTCGTATATAGTTCCATAATATAATAGGGTAACGCTAGAGATATCAAATTTTTTACTAAATAAATTACTAAATGTCTCATGTGGGTGTGGGGTTCGCAATTTTGTGAGTCCTACACCCATGTAAGACATTTGGTTATTTGTTTGGTAAAAAATTTGAAACCTATAACATTTTCTAATATAATATGGTGTACATTTTGGGTATGTTTGTTTGAACGGACTAAATAAAGAGATTGTAATCTACCGGACTGTTAATCCTGTGATAATTGACACCAGACTATTTGGTTGGACTGGATTTTGTATTCTATGTTTGTTTAGTCATGGAATTAGATGTCTGTATTGAACTGTTTTATTGAATCCTATATTTGTTTGAGATATTATGGAAAATGATAAATGCTCAAAATACTATTTTGCCCTTTTGAATTATTTACTAAATAATAGAAATATTAAATCAGAATTATAAATTTTATTTAATTTTTTTAATAGAACTTTTAAAAAATTAAATAAATAGAATATTAATAAAAATTACATAAATTTATTTTAATTTGTAGTTGAGATTTTTAAATTTTATTTTACATGACTAAGTATAATTAATACCATATTATTAAAATAAATAAAAATATAATTTCATTACCTTATTCGTATGGGATGAGTTATCCTATAAATTGTGTCCTACCTTCATGAGAGAGAACAATCCCATAGATTTGTAATTCATAATTCGAATGAACTATTAATCAAGTGTAAAAATTTTGAATTAAACAACATACTATTAATCCAAATAAACTATTGATCTTATCTCATAAATCTTTTTAAACAAACACCACTTTTGCTTAGCGGGACAGGGGTTTGAATTGGGTTGATATGGACCAGACATAGCCCACATGGTCCCTGTCAATGTCGTTCTATGTTTTTGTATCTATCTCTAATTATATGCATCTTTTTCTAAATTAAACAGAAAGTACCACGTGATTCATATGTGGACATTTCACATTCATCTCCACTAATCTGAAATTTATGCTCAGTGTTTTGTGTCATAAAATTGCCGTTTGGCTCTATCATTATCTTGTCCCCTGTTGGTTTGCTTTTTAAAATTACAATAATGCCTTTGAAAGAATTAAAATATTGCTAAAATATAACACATTATTACATTGCATTATATGCTTTGGAATATACCCACTTCCTAGACAGGCTTAGATCGAAGTTGGACTATTTTTCTTTTTCTTTTCTTTTGATAAGGAGGCAACTATTAAAGTTAGACTATTTAGTATACTTTAATGTTGTGTTTGGTTGGGGGATTTGGAGAGGAATTTGGAAAGGAAAATGGAAAAGGTAGGTGAAAATGTGAATAAATTATGTATATATTTCACATAGTTTCACACACCTTTTCCCTTTTCCTTTCCAAATCCCTCCCCAAATCCCCCAACCAAACACACCATAAATGACTAAAAAATTAACATATTGGATTCTATGATTCTTTTAATAATTATTTTTTTCACTTCTAAATCATTTTTGAGAGGAGATTGTAAATAAAACTATAATATCGTTATCATATAAGTTTAATACTTCTAAATATTCTTTAGAGTAGTTGAAATGGAATTTTTGATGAAAGGCCAATTTGTGAAATGGGTTAAAGGTTTTTTTTTTTTTTATAAAAAAAATGTGAGTTTTTAGCCAATAAGTTCACTATCAACACCAAACGACATGAAAGAAAAAAGGAAAAAAAAAAATTGACATGAGTGAAACTTGGTCGCAATTGACCCCACATTTGAAAGCACCATCCTGCAAGTGTGAATGCAACAATATATTTTTAATCAAAGAAAGACAGGTGTGAATGCAAGAAGGAGGTCAAAATGGTCAAGAAAATTTCAAAATGTAAATTTGGCAAAAAGCAAGTGGCAAATATTAAGCTTCAACATTATGTATACACCATAGACAATATGACCACACCCATCTCAAATCACTCATCACAAACAATACAACCCAATCACACTCATCATCAGAAAACCCAATTTCTTCCCATCTTTCATAAATTCATATAGAGATGGCAGGTGCAAGGAGAGAGATGATGATCAACGGTCACAATTCCTCAGGGAGGTGTACTTCTAGCCGTCCAAGCCCACGACGAGGACAGGTGAAGGTGGCTATTGTGTTGGGTGTGGCCAACTCTTTGACTTCATTGTTCTCATCCAAGAATGGTTCTCCTCGATTGAGTCACTGAATCCATTTCCTCTCAAAGGATGCAACTACGGCATGAGATTCTCTGTCTTCAAATTTTTCTGTTGTCCCACGTTATAGTTATTGGATCATGTCTCGTGTCTTGAAATTTTTGTTTCTCATATTTTGATGTAATGATTGTGAGAATTTCTAGACAAAGAGATGGAGAGAGAGATTTTGAGCAGTGTTGTAATATATACCTGAGTATTTGTTTTCATATGTACAGAGTGCAATTTGCATACAATGAGAACTTGTCACAAGTCCTTTGCAAACTAGCTATGTTTTGATGTATTAGTCAATTAATTATATTCATCTATAAGATAGTTCTAGTCTGTAAATCTTGGATTTTTTTTATGTTTTTTATTATGTTGAGAAAATGATCGATGTTCTAATTAATCCGATGCACTGAGCTCATGAACCCAATTTACTGAGATCAGATGAGAGCCAAACAAAATTAGAAGCAATCCCCAACCACCACTTTAGCTCTGAATAATTGCAACTCTTGTGGATTTAGTAAGTTGCAATAGACCATCTTCATTGCAGTATTCAATAATTGTAAAGTAATAAATTGAATTTATCATTATTTCAAATTATGTCTTTTTTTTTTATCTTTTTTTTTCCATCTGTTGAGATAGTTTGGATGATATAATAGAGATGGAGTGGTTGTCAATCCAGTTTTTGTAATGATATGACTTGATCTGGTGTGAAAGAAACATGTTCCTTCAATATATAGCAACCATAAAATAGAGGATAACACATTAATAGAGGCGGAATTAGGATTTCATTAATTTGAAAATTAAAGTGAACACAGATTCACATAATTTTATTTATAAAAGTGAAGTTATACAAATTCACGTAATTTTATTTATAAAAATAAAATTATTAAAATATTAACTTTTCCTTTAAAAATCTTATTATTAAATACACAACCGTTATTGATGCTTCCACAACTGGCACAGGGTACTCTGTTTATTTTGATGTCCCTTTATTAAAACTTTCCTCATCCGACAATGTGTCAATTTTCAAAAAAAAATATATATATTAAATTGTTATTGAATGTTTAACATAATTATATATTTTTAAAGGCATTAATTAATGAAATTTAATATAATTATATTTTTTTGACACTTGTCTTTAAGAAAATGTATAATTTTTCAAAGTTATTAATAAATGCCCAACAAAATTCTTTAAAATTTTTAATTATTTTGACACATGATGAAGGAAATGGAGACCCACCCCAATCCTTCTTCTCTTCCATGCTATGACCTTTGATATATATTATTAAAAAGAAAAAAAAAATCTTCAAAATATTGTGTTTAGCAGCCAATCCTTCAAACCTTTGAAGATCAACAAGTCTTATGTAAGATTTTAAGCATAATTTAATAGATTGAAGTTATTAAAGTAATACACTTGACTGACCACTTTTATGTCACCCAGAATGTTCACAAATATTTAAATTTCGTTTTCAAAAATAAAAATAGGACCACTCACATGACGGGACCTAAAAGATATTATCATTAATAAAAATAATAATAAATTCAAGTTTGAGTGGAGGTCTGTTTAGTTGAGCATTTCAATTATACGTTTAAGGCTTTAATTTGAGAGGATTTGATGCCTTGTAAGGTTCTCAATATATAGTATTTATGATATAAATTAGATTGATATGATAATTATATTATTATTATTTTTGGGACCACTAAATTCATCAAATTTGTTCATCCCGAATTCAGTTGAATGAAACACTTTTCGATAAGAATTTTTTATTTTGGAAATTCGAGGGAGACTCTTTCCGAGAAAAGTCTCATGAGGTAAATTTAAGTTAAATAAATTTAATGGATGAATCATTAGTCTTTAATTTTATCAAAAAAAATTGAAGATATATTTTTAAAAATATACTGTTCACAAAGTTGATAAACTGAAAAAGTTATGATTATTGATGGACTTAATTTTTTTATGAATAAAATATATTGAGAATTCTAAAAAAATGAATAGTTTTTTTTTTTTTTATCGTTTTGGGGGGAATCTTTTTTCCTTTGGATTGGGTTTCTCAACCACCGTCTGGGCTTGCAGTTTGTGTAGCAACTGTGTAGTTTAGTTTTGCTTAGATTTCTTGTTTCGTCTTTATCTGCTTATTGTAATTTTTTTGATAAAAAAAAATAATAATAATTTATATCATCAAAATAAAATTTGTGATGAACGCTCCTCATATTAAACTTGAGGAACCCAACCCATATGGTTAATAGTAACACTCAAATACACAACCATCTTCCATAATTGACCACTAAAGCAATTTGATGTAAAGTAAAAGCATAATTCACGGGCAATGCCATCCATTGAACCTTTAACCAAAATGAAATTAGAAGGCAAAGTTTAGGTTCAATTCACTTCTTTCCATGAGACCAATTGTAGTTAAGATTCATTATTTTATAAGATCGTTAAAGTGGGTAATTCTTAAAATGCTTTTGAAAAAACAAATGATGTTCTATTTCATCAACCTAAAGATCAGATTTGATGTTCTAATTAAAATTCATTTTATGTTTTGAGTAATTTTGCTAGCCAAGTCTTCATCTTACATATTTTTTCCATTCTATTTTTTTATTTCTACGTCAATCTCTAAATGTGATCGGGCACATGTGTGTGGAAAATGTTTGACCAAAAAATTTGTTGATGGGGCAACAAAGATGGAGTATGAATCTTGAAGGGATGAGAGAAGATTGGTTCCAAGTAGATTTCTCTGTGTATTGTTTTTGTCACTCAACAAAGTGACATAGCAATTTTCACTCACATTCGATAAAAGATTTGTCTCCTCTGAAATTGCGGTGTTATTATTGATGATATTAGATTCATGGTTAGCTAAGGAGGAGTGTCTTTTAATCGGTGTCCTAAAAGTGCTAATGAGGCTGCTCATTGGACCATTCGTGCTTCTTTATCTAATTCGTTGCAATGAGATTGGGTAGCTTGGCCTCCAATGGTCCTAACTAGTTATCTTTCCTTTTATGCGGTATAATTTGAGCCATTTGGCTTCTTTTATGAATTTCAAGTTTTTCAATAAAAAAAAGGGATTGTTTTGACAATTAGTTATTACAACAAAGTAATTTTTCTCTCTATTTTTTTTAAACCTTTTTTTTGTGAAAAATCAAAAAATCAATTAAAATAGCTTATTCTCAAAACAACTCTAAAAATCATTTTTGGTCAATGTTAGGTTAAAAGGTTTTCTTTAAAAAATGTTATCAAACACCAAAACTTTAGAAAAATATTTTGTAAGAAAATATTTTATACACAAACAACCTATTCCAAACACTCTTATAATCTCAATAGTGTGTAATTAAAATTAAATTATTTTAATATATATTTGTGAAAAAAAATTGAAAAACTATACTACTCAGTTGTTTTTAAAAAAATTAATTACCAATTAATGTAAAAGTTTATCTCTTCACACTTTAATATTTGTGAAGTTTATCATTAATTTGTAAATATTTTTTGAAACATACACTAATATAGAATTTTCCTAAAAAAATTAAGTCAGAGCATCCTACTCCTCCAAGCCCTCCACCAAATTTTTTATTTTATTTTATTTATAGAAAAATTACAATTCAGTGGTAATTTTCAGAAGTTATTACACTAATGAAAAAAATTTATAATTTTGATTAATGTTTATCACTTTTTGATAATTTTTTTCTCAGACTATCAGACAAGTTCTCTCTCTCTCCAAATTCAAGTTACTGCATTTGGATTATAAATTTTCATGAAAATTTGAAAAAAATAATAAAAAAGGGTTTAAATTAAAAAAAAAACCTTATATATCATTTATATTTTTTTATTATTTTTCAAATTTTCATATAAATTCATGATGTAAATATCCCCAAACCAAATAATAATAATAATAATAGTAGGAGGAGGAGAGGGGAAGGGGACTTGCATTTTTGAGCTGACAAGATAGAGCCCACATGGCCCCTGTTACAATGTCATTAGATTTATTATTATTAAAAATTATAGAATCAGATTCCCTCTAGTCCACTCTGTATTGTTTAAACCCATATGACCTATCATGAATTCTGTTTCGATAGTTCAAATCGTTAAATGTGTAAAATTTGTCAATTATTTCATTCTTATAAAAAATCATATTGATTGGATATCAATAACTATTTGATCAGATCGGATTTTTGTCAATAATTTTTTTGAAATCATATTTATTGTTGATAGAAATATAATTTGATCAAACAGCTATCGATATTTGATTAATGTGATTTTTTGCAAGACTGAAATACTAGACAAGTTTTACACATTAACCAATTTGATTATTGAAACAAGACCCGTAATAGATCCCACAAATCCAATAACATACACTAGTTCAATCTTAAATTAGAGAGAAGTCTCTCCTTAAATTATATACACATTTTGGTAAATTAAAAAAAAAAAAAAAAAAAAAGAAACCCCGGTATTGGGGGAGGGGGGGGTCAAAAATGGCATTAGGATAATATTGTAATAAAAAATAAACTAATTAATGATGTGTCTTAAGATGAAATATGGTGTGTAAATAGAGACACCCAAATCACTCATCACAAATGATACAACCAACCACACTCGTCATCAGAAAACCCAATTTCTTCCCATCTTTCATAAATTCATATAGAGATGGCAGGTGCAAGGAGAGAAATGATCATCAACGGTGGAAATTCCTTAGGGAGGTGTACTTATAGCCATTCGATCCCAAGGCGAGGACAAGTGACGGTGGATATTGTGTTGGGCGTGACTAAAAAATTAACATATTAGATTCTATGATTCCTTTAATAATTATTTTTTTCACTTCTAAATCATATTTGAGAGGAGATTGTAAATAAAACTATAATATCGTTATCGTGTAAATTTAATACTTCTAAATATTTTTTGGAGTAGTTGAAATGGAATTTTTGATGAAAGGTCAATTTGTGAAATGGGTTAAAGTTTTTTTTTTTTTTTTTATTAAAAAAATGTGAATTTTTAGCCAATAAGTTCACTATCAACACCAAACGACATGAAAGAAAAAAAAAAAAAAAAAAAAAAATTGACATGAGTGAAACTTGGTCGCAATTGACCCCACATTTAAAAGCACCATCCTGCAAGTGTGGATGCAACAATATATTTTTAATCAAAGAAAGGCAGGTGTGAATGCAAGAAGGAGGTCAAAATGGTCAAGAAAATGTCAAAATATAAATTTGGCAAAAAGCAAGGGGCAAATATTAAGCTTCAACATTATATATACACCATATACAATATGACCACACCCATCTCAAATCACTGGGTGCCTCTATTCACACACCAAATTTCATCTCAAGGCACACCACTACTTAAGGCACACCTTTAGTAATTTGATATATAAGAAATTTGCTTAATACACACCATAATTTTCCATCTTTACTCTTACTCACATACTCCACCCACAATCTTACATCTTTACCCTTTCTCATTCATACACCACACCCACAATCTTCAATCTTCCATTTCCTTAAAAAAATTTATTACATCTTTATCCTTCTAGTCAATTACATTTTTAACCTTCATACAAATTTCTTAATCCACACAGCACAAATTTTATTACGAGTTGCAATGTCAATAGTGAAGGAAAGGGCAACGCGAGTTGCTGCCATAGCAAGAACGCAAATGGATTGGAGATGGAAACAAAAAGGGGATGGGGTCGGTCGGAGGGTAACGGCGGCAGAAAGAGATAGGATGGCTGACAGCAATGACTGATGGCGGCAACGGCGGCGGCTGCGGGATACAGTTAGGGTTAGGGTTATGGTTAGAGAAGATGAGGATATTTTGGGAATATTTAAAAATTGATAATGTGTATTGAGTGAAAAATAAAAAATCAAAATTGGGTGTAATGTGCAATGAGTAATCGGTGTGTATTACGTAAGGTGTGTATGATAGCCCTTTATCCTTTGTGGTCATTTTACATTAGGATAATATTGTAATAAAAAATAAACTAATTAATGATGTGTCTTAAGATGAAATATGGTGTGTAAATAGAGACACCCAAATCACTCATCACAAATGATACAACCAACCACACTCGTCATCAGAAAACCCAATTTCTTCCCATCTTTCATAAATTCATATAGAGATGGCAGGTGCAAGGAGAGAGATGATGATCAACTGTCAGAATTCCTCAGGGAGGTGTACTTCTAGCCGTCCAAGCCCACGATGAGGACAGGTGAAGGTGGCTATTGTGTTGGGTGTGGCCAACTCTTTGACTTCATTGTTTTCATCCAAGAATGGTTCTCCTCGATTGAGCCACTAAATCCATTTCCTCTCAAAGGATGCAACTACGGCATGAGATTCTCTGTCTTCAAATTTTTCTGTTGTCCCACAACACAAAAGTTATTGGATCATGTCTCGTGTCTAGAAATTTTTGTTTCTCATATTTTGATCTAATGATTGTGAGACTTTCTAGACAAAGAGATGGAGAGAGAGATTTTGAGCAGTGTTGTATTATGTACCTCGAGTATTTATTTACGCTTGTACAGAGTGCAATTTGCATACAATGAGAACTTGTCACAAGTCCTTTGCAAACTAGCTATGTTTTGATGTATTAGTCAATTAATTATATTCATCTATAAGATAGTTCTAGTTTGTAAATCTTGTATTTTTTTATGTTTTTTATTATTTTGAGTGAAATAATAATTTGAGAAAGGGAGAGAGAGAATAGAGAGAGAGAGACAATTGTTATGTTTGTCTGTAAAATGTATTATGAATTACAAAGAGAATGCACTCTCTTTTTATAGAGAGAAAGATAGTGCATTGTATGCCAAAGACTACCGAAAACATAAGGCCTAAATCTAAAGGAATAAAGCTAAAGTTAAAGTTAATAATTATACGCTATTAACAATTATGCACTAGACAATGATACACTAAACAATTATACACTAACATCCCCCCGCAAACTCAAGGAGGGAAAGCATCAACCAAGTTGAGTTTGGAAACAAGGTCATTGAAGCGGCCAGGAGGATGAGCCTTAGTGAAAATATCAGCGGGTTGATCGACGGAAGCAATAGGGAGAAGATGAACAGTACCACAGGTAACATGCTGGCGAATGAAATGACAATCAATCTCAATATGTTTGGTGCGATCATGAAAAACATCATTGTGAGCAATCTGAATGGCACTCTGATTGTCACAATAGAGAGGGGTAGGATCAGAAGAAGAAACACCCATATCAGCAAATGATCAAGATAGACCAAATCAGAGACACAAGAAGAGAGCGGTGTCAAACCAAGATCGTCCTCTTTCCATCACTGACATGGAACCAAAAGAAGCTTACCAAATGCCACTATTAGATTCTGACTTCGAGTAATAGATGGTGTTCAAAGGAATTGAGGTTTGACATTAAGCATATTAAGCACATGGGGTTCTTGAAGTAAAGATCAAAGTTTTATCTCCATTGTGAGTATACTGATTTGCTCACAGGGTGTTACAAGTAACTAGCAAATGGCTGCCCAACATATATACATTGATCATTTAGAAATTATACCATGAATTTTGGGAACCTGTTTGAATTGGTAGTTTGTCTGTTTTAGTCTCAATGTGTGACTAAGTTGTAACTCTGGGATAATTTTCGATTAACTTACAATTATGTTACCTCCAGGAGCTGCTTTACCTTTCTTATCTGGAAAAAAAAAACACATATGTGATTGTATCACTAAATTGTAAAATTTTACTAAAAATTTTCTCATGAAGATTGAGGAGAGATGTAAAATTTTAGAAGGTTAATTCCCATTAAAGAAAATTTTCAACAAGTTTAGATTAATATATTGTTCAAACTTAGCGGAGTCTTGAGGTTAATTTCATATTCCTCCCTGAGATTTGGAAAGATGATATCTAGCCCCCAAAGGTTTCTAAGTAGGAAGGTTGGCCGTAGGTTTCTCCATTGAGTCTTGTTAAAATATTAAAGTTGTGTTTGAATCATAAAACTGAAAAAGGAAATAGAAACGGTGGGTGAAAGTAAGTAAAATGTAATTATTATTTATCTAGTTTTTCATTATGTCTTTTCTAAATACTAACCCAAGTTCATGATCCAAACACAACTTAACAAAATAAATATGTTCGAATTAGTATTCTAAGAGTGTAGATCATCTTCTCTCTCGAGAGAGCCTGGGTTCTTCTTCATCCTTTTGAGGAAGTGGGTTTGTTCGGTGTTTTCGTTTGCTTGGGAGTTTTGATTCTGTTTTGTTTTGCTGGCTTTGTGTCTCTTTCTATGTTGTGTCTGTTTGGTTGTTGTTATCCCTTTTTGTTTTGGGCAAGGTTTGGACAGGGCCTACCTGGTCGGCTCTTTTGTGGTAAGGAGGTTCAGCCTTGTATTTTCCTTTTTAGGATGGCGAGTTTAATTGGGGTTCCGTTTCATGAAGGGAACTAGACGGACAGTACTGATACTGTGGTGGGTAGTGAATATTCAGAAGAAAGAAGAGTTGTTTTTTCTCCTTGTACATATATTCCTCCATCCCAGCATCATTTACGGTGTGGGGTGAATATGGAAATGGAGGCAACAATCTAGGGGGTGGGCCAAAATATGTATCACCAGTGTTTAGTGGGATATGTTCATGATATTAGGGAATTTAATGTCTATCTGATGCAATCGTATCTAGATGATCTTTGGCATCTGGAGGGGTTTATGCATGTCTTAGGTCAAAGTAAGAACTGCTACATTTTTTCGTTTGAGCATGCACATGATTTGCAGCTTATAATTGCCAATGGTCCTTGTGCAGTTGCGAGGGCTTTGTTGATAGTAGATTATTGGCGACCTGGTTTGGTGCTGGAGAAGTTCGTCATTCCCTGTGCTAGGATCTGGGTTCTCATGTTTGGGTTGCTGCTTGAATGCTATACTGCTGAGGCAGGTTTTTGTTTAGGCAAGGCCATTGGAGAAGTTATTTAGGTTGATGTGGATACTGTTTGGCCACGGAACATATGCTATCTGCGTTGTAAAGTGTGGATCTGTTTGGAGGCACCATTGATAAGTGGTTTTTTCTTAACATTTCCAGATGGAAGCCATCAGTGGATTGAATGTCAATATGAACGTATCTGTCGTATGTGTCGAAAATGTGGCAAGATTGGTCATACTGATGGGCAATGTGCCATGTCCTTCCAGGAGGGTCAAACTTTTATTGATAATCATCTAGCTCAAACTGGGGACTCGGGTGATTCAACAAGGTGATCAGAGACTGTATACATCAAGAATCCGAGCGACTGCACACCGACCAGAGAGACGATCCACTCGGCTGCATCATCGAACGACTCGGACACCTATACCCGAAGAGGGTATGTTAGCTACTGGTGTTGAGCTCTCTTTGGATAGCCCAAGTCACACTGCTTTTGTCCAAGCGGCGATGAAGCAGAGAGGCACGTACGGGCTCAAAAGAGGTAGTAAGAGCCATAAGAAAGTGCACCAATCTTTGCTGGTTGCGATAGATAGTAAATAAAACAGCATCTTCAGGGGTATGCCAAGTTGGTTCTGAAAGAGCAAGCTGATCCCAAACAGAGTACATTTGAGAGAGGAAGTCATTAATGGACTGAGTGGATTCTTGGCGCATGCGGTGAAGTTGGTTCTAAAGTTGATATTCGGGGGTAAGACCAGTAGTCTGGTATCGTTCTTTCAAAAAATCCCAGATGTCTTTCGCAGGAGTAGTTACAGAGTCAAGCTGAAAGCGACCAAACTGAAGACTGATAAAAATTATATTTTTTTGACACTTGTCTTTAAGAAAATGTATAATTTTTCAAAGTTATTAATAAATGCCCAACAAAATTCTTTAAAATTTTTAATTATTTTGACACATGATGAAGGAAATGGAGACCCACCCCAATCCTTCTTCTCTTCCATGCTATGACCTTTGATATATATTATTAAAAAGAAAAAAAAAATCTTCAAAATATTGTGTTTAGCAGCCAATCCTTCAAACCTTTGAAGATCAACAAGTCTTATGTAAGATTTTAAGCATAATTTAATAGATTGAAGTTATTAAAGTAATACACTTGACTGACCACTTTTATGTCACCCAGAATGTTCACAAATATTTAAATTTCGTTTTCAAAAATAAAAATAGGACCACTCACATGACGGGACCTAAAAGATATTATCATTTATAAAAATAATAATAAATTCAAGTTTGAGTGGAGGTCTGTTTAGTTGAGCATTTCAATTATACGTTTAAGGCTTTAATTTGAGAGGATTTGATGCCTTGTAAGGTTCTCAATATATAGTATTTATGATATAAATTAGATTGATATGATAATTATATTATTATTATTTTTGGGACCACTAAATTCATCAAATTTGTTCATCCCGAATTCAGTTGAATGAAACACTTTTCGATAAGAATTTTTTATTTTGGAAATTCGAGGGAGACTCTTTCCGAGAAAAGTCTCATGAGGTAAATTTAAGTTAAATAAATTTAATGGATGAATCATTAGTCTTTAATTTTACCAAAAAAAATTGAAGATATATTTTTAAAAATATACTGTTCACAAAGTTGATAAACTGAAAAAGTTATAATTATTGATGGACTTAATTTTTTTTATGAATAAAATATATTGAGAATTCTAAAAAAATGAATAGTTTTTTTTTTTTTTTTCGTTTTGGGGGGACTCTTTTTTCCTTTGGATTGGGTTTCTCAACCACCGTCTGGGCTTGCAGTTTGTGTAGCAACTGTGTAGTTTAGTTTTGCTTAGATTTCTTGTTTCGTCTTTATCTGCTTATTGTAATTTTTTTGATAAAAAAAAATAATAATAATAATTTATATCATCAAAACAAAATTTGTGATGAACGCTCCTCATATTAAACTTGAGGAACCCAACCCATATGGTTAATAGTAACACTCAAATACACAACCATCTTCCATAATTGACCACTAAAGCAATTTGATATAAAGTAAAAGCATAATTCACAAGCAATGCCATCCATTGAACCTTTAACCAAAATGAAATTAAAAAGCAAAGTTTAGGTTCAATTCACTTCTTTCCATGAGACCAATTGTAGTTAAGATTCATTATTTTATTAGATCGTTAAAGTGGGTAATTCTTAAAATGCTTTTGAAAAAACAAATGATGTTCTATTTCATCAACCTAAAGATCAGATTTGATGTTCTAATTAAAATTCAGTTTATGTTTTGAGTAATTTTGCTAGCCAAGTCTCCATCTTACATATTTTTTCCATTCTATTTTTTTATTTCTACGTCAATCTCTAAATGTGATCGGGCACATGTGTGTGGAAGATGTTTGACCAAAAAATTTGTTGATGGGGCAACAAAGATGGAGTATGAATCTTGAAGGGATGAGAGAAGATTGGTTCCAAGTAGATTTCTCTGTGTATTGTTTTTTTCACTCAATAAAGTGACAGCAATTTTCACTCTTAAGTCACATTCGATAAAAGATTTGTCTCCTCTGAAATTGCGGTGTTATTATTGATGATATTAGATTCATGGTTAGGTAAGGAGGAGTGTCTTCTAATCGGTGTCCTAAAAGTGCTAATGAGGCTGCTCATTGGACCATTCGTGCTTCTTTATCTAATTCGTTGCAATTAGATTGGGTAGCTTGGCCTCCTATGGTCATAACTAGTTGTCTTTCCTTTTATGCGGTATAATTTGAGCCATTTGCCTTCTTTTATGGATTTCAACCTTTTGTTTTTGTAAAAAATCAAAAACTCAAAAAATCAATTAAAATAGCTTATTCTCAAAACAACTCTAAAAATCATTTTTGGTCAATGTTAGGTTAAAAGGTTTTCTTTAAAAAATATTATCAAACACCAAAACTTTAGAAAAATATTTTGTAAGAAAATATTTTATACACAAACAACCTATTCCAAACACTCTTATAATCTCAATAGTGTGTAATTAAAATTAAATTATTTTAATATATAATTGTGAAAAAAAATTGAAAAATTACTACTCAGTTGTTCTTAAAAAAATTAATTACCAATTAATGTAAAAGTTTATTTCTTCACACTTTAATATTTGTGAAGTTTATCATTAATTTGTAAATATTTTTTGAAACATACACTAATATAGAATTTTCCTAAAAAAATTAAGACAGAGCATCCTACTCCTCCAAGCCCTCCACCAATTTTTTTTTTAATATTTTATGTATAGAAAAATTACAATTCAGTGGTAATTTTCAGAAGTTATTACACTAATGAAAAAAATTTATAATTTTCATTAATGTTGATCACTTTTTGATAATTTTTTTCGCATACTATCAGACAAGTTCTCTTTCTCTCTCTCTTGCCAAATTCAAGTTACTGCATTTGGATTATAAATTTTCATGAAAATCTGAAAAAAAATAATAAAAAAGGGTTTAAATTAAAAAAAAAACAAAACTTATATATCATTTATATATATTTTTTTATTTTTCAAATTTTCATATAAATTCATGACGTAAATATCTCCAAACCAAATAATTATAATAATAGTAGGAGGAGGAGGGGGAAAGGGGACTTGTATTTTTTAGCTGACAAGACAGAGCCCACATGGTCCGTCTTACAATGACATTAGATTTATTATCATTAAGGTCAAGTTTGGCAACTCTTAAAAAATTCAAAAAGTTAAAAAATCATTATCCTATTTAAATCACATCATCTTATTTAAGTCACATCACCTCTCTAACACATCACTTCAAACCCAACCCAAACCCAACCCATATTTAATAAAAAGTCAAAAAGTGCACTTATTTAGTCTTCCCAAACTTGGCCTAAAAATGATAGAATCAGATCCTCTCCGGTCCACTCTGTATTGTTTGAACCCATATGACCTATCATGAATTTTATTTCGATAATTCAAACTGTTTAATGTGTAAAATTTGTCAATTATTTTATTTTTATAAAAAATCATATTGATTGGATATCAATAACCATTTGATCAGATCGAATTTTTGTCAATAATTTTTTTAAAATCATATTTATTGTTGATAGAAATATAATTTAATCAAGCAGCTATCGATATTTGATTAATGTGATTTTTTGCAGGACTGAAATACTAGACAAATTTTACACATTAACCAATTTGATTATCGAAACAAGACGCGTAATAGATTCCAAAAATCCAATAACATACACTAATTCAATCTTAAATTAGAGAGAAGTCTCTCCTTAAATTATATACACATTTTGGTAAAAAAAAAATCCAATAACATACACTATTTCAATCTTAAATTAGGGAGAAGTCTCTCCTTAAATTATATACACATTTTGGTAAATTAAAAAAAAAAGAAAAAGAAAGTAACCCACGTTATTCAAATGCAGACATTACATTACCCAACTCCCCTCATCTGAAATTATTCTACTGTTTTGTATTATAAAATTGCCATTTGGCCACTATCCTTATCTTTGTCCTTGTTGACATGAGTGAATCTTGTGAGCAAATTTTTTATTTTTGAGCAATTGGACCCCACATTTTAAAGTAGTATCCTGCAAGTGTGAGTGCAACTATTATTAATAAAAGAAGGAGAGGTGTGAATGCAAGTAGCGAGTCAAGATGGTCAAGAAAATATCAAAATATAATTTTAGCAAAAACACAAGGGGCAAAGGATAAGCTTCACCATTGTATATAGACCATGGACAATACCATCACACCCCATACCAAATCACTCATCACAAACTCTCTGACAACAATATAATTACCACCACAATTCATCAGAAAAGCCAACCTCTTCTTTTTCTTTCATATAGAGATGGCAGGTGCAAGGAGAGAAATGATCATCAACGGTGGAAATTCCTTAGGGAGGTGTACTTATAGCCATTCGATCCCAAGGCGAGGACAAGTGACGGTGGATATTGTGTTGGGCGTGACTAAAAAATTAACATATTAGATTCTATGATTCCTTTATACTGTGTTTGGTTGGGAAATTTGGAGAGGGATTTGAAAAAAGAAATAGAAAAGATAAGTGAAATGTGAATAAAATATGTCTATATTTCACATAGTTTCACACACTTTTTCCCTTTTCCTTTCCCTTTCCGTTTCCAAATTCCTCCTCAATCTCTCAACCAAACACAGCATCAATAATTATTTTTTTCACTTCTAAATCATATTTGAGAGGAGATTGCAAATAAAACTATAATATCATTATCGTGTAAATTTAATACTTCTAAATATTTTTTGGAGTAGTTGAAATGGAATTTTTGATGAAAGGCCAATTTGTGAAATGGGTTAAAGTTTTTTTTTTTTTTTAAATAAAAAAAATGTGAGTTTTTAGCCAATAAGTTCACTATCAACACCAAACGACATGAAAAAAAAAAAAAAAAAAAAAAAAAAAAAAAAAAAAAAAAAAAAAAAAAAAAAAAAATAGACATGAGTGAAACTTGGTCGCAATTGACCCCACATTTAAAAGCACCATCCTGCAAGTGTGGATGCAACAATATATTTTTAATCAAAGAAAGACAGGTGTGAATGCAAGAAGGAGGTCAAAATGGTCAAGAAAATGTCAAAATATAAATTTGGCAAAAAGCAAGGGGCAAATATTAAGCTTCAACATTATATATACACCATATACAATATGACCACACCCATCTCAAATCAGTAATCATAAACAATACAACCAACCACACTCATCATCAGAAAACCCAATTTCTTCCCATCTTTCATAAATTCATATAGAGATGGCAGGTGCAAGGAGAGAGATGATGATCAACGGTCAGAATTCCTCAGGGAGGTGTACTTCTAGCCGTCCAAGCCCACGACGAGGACAGGTGAAGGTGGCTATTGTGTTGGGTGTGGCCAACTCTTTGACTTCATTGTTCTCATCCAAGAATGGTTCTCGATTGAGCCACTGAATCCATTTCTTCTCAAAGGATGCAACTACGGCATGAGATTCTCTGTCTTCAAATTTTTCTGTTGTCCCACAACACAAAAGTTATTGGATCATGTCTCGTGTCTAGAAATTTTTGTTTCTCATATTTTGATCTAATGATTGTGAGACTTTCTAGACAAAGAGATGGAGAGAGAGATTTTGAGCAGTGTTGTATTATGTACCTCGAGTATTTATTTACGCTTGTACAGAGTGCAATTTGCATACAATGAGAACTTGTCACAAGTCCTTTGCAAACTAGCTATGTTTTGACGTATTAGTGAATTAATTATATTCACCTATAAGATAGTTCTAGTCTGTAAATCTTGGATTTTTTTTATGTTTTTTATTATGTTGAGAAAATGATCGATGTTCTAATTAATCAGATGCACGGAGCTCATGAACCCAATTTACTGAGATCAGATGAGAGCCAAACAAAATTAGAAGCAATCCGCAACCACCACTTTAGCTCTGAATAATTGCAACTCTTGTGGATTCAGTTAGTTGCAATAGACCATCTTCATTGCAATATTCAATAATTGTAAAGTAATAAATTGAATTTATCATTATTTCAAATTATGTCTTTTTTTTTTTTGCTTTTTTCTCCATCTGTTGAGATAGTTTGGATGATATGATAGAGATGGAGTGGTTGTCAATCCAGTTTTTGTAATGATATGACTTGATCTGGTGTGAAAGAAACATGTTCCTTCAATATATAGCAACCATAAAATAGAGGATAAGATAATACATATTAATAGAGGCGGAATTAGGATTTGATTAATTTGAAAATTAAAGTGAACACAAATTTACATAATTCTATTCATAAAAGTGAAATATACAAATTCACGTAAGTCTATTTATAAAAATAAATTTATTAAACTAGTAACTTTTTCTTTAATAATCTTATTATTAAATACACAACTAATATTGATGCTTCCACAACTGGCACAGGACTCTGTTCATTTTGATGTCCCTTTATTAAAACTTTCCTCATCCGACAATGTGTCAATTTTTTTAAAAAAAATATATATGTTAAATTGTTATTGAATGTTTAACATAATTATATATTTTTAAAGGTATTAATTAATGAAATTTAATATAATTATATTTTTTTGGCACTTGTCTTTAAGAAAATGTATAATTTTTCGAAGTTATTAATAAATGCCTAACAAAATTCTTTAAAATTTTTAATTATTTTGACACATGATGAAGGAAATGGAGACCCATGATCTTATTCCTCCCCAACCCTTCTTCTCTTCCAAGCTATGACCTTTGATATATATTATTAAAAAGAAAAAAAAAATCTTCAAAATATTGTGTTTAGCAGCCAAACCTTCAAATCTTTGAAGATCAACAAATCTTATGTAATATTTTAAGCATAATTTAATAGATTGAAGTTATTAAAGTAATACACTTGACTGACCACTTTTATTTCACACAGAATGTTAACAAATATTTAAGTTACGTTTTTTTAAATAAAAATAGGACCACTCACCTGACAGGGGACCTAAAAGATATTATCATTCATAAAAATAATAATAAACTCAAGTTTGAGTGGAGGTCTGTTTAGTTGTGCATTTCAATTATATGTTTAAGGCTTTAATTTGAGAGGATTTGATGCCCGGTAAGGTTCTCAATAATATATAGTATTTATGAAATAAATTAGATTGATATGATAATTATATTATTATTATTTTTGGGACCACTAGATTCATCAAATTTGTTCATCCCGAATTCATTTGAATGAGACTCTCATTACAACATTTTATTAGTTTAGTGACATTTGAAAATGCTACAAAACTATTGGTTTAAGGACCTTTTTTAGTCTTGAGGCATTTTGAACAAGTGTCATTTGTATCTGTGCCGTTGTAGATACTAGTGCCACGGTAGATACTTGCAGGTGCCACTACACCATCATGGCTAAAAACTTTCAATGACATTTTGATGTCATGGTAGATATTATTTGTGGTACTATCAAGCGCCATTAAAAAAAGAGTTAGTGGCACTTACAAGTGTCATTACACCATCAAGACTAAAACCTTTTAGTGACACTTTAATGTCATGGTAGGCACTATTCGTGACGCTATCAAGTGTCATTCGTGACGATAATTCGTTGTAGAACAATTTGATCCACTCTTGCGGAGACTCGAACCGCCAATCTCCTGCACCATAAACCTTACACACCACACTCTTCCCACTACACATCTATAGCACCACATGATTATATATGCAACATATATTATTTATATAGCACATACATCCATATTAATATAAAAGTATATGTATAAACATAATTATTTTATTGAGCATAATTTATGTAACATAAACTATTTACTAGCAAAAAAAAAAAGACCACTTTTGGCGACTAAAAATATTTTTTAGTCGCCAATTCTAAACTTTTGGCTACTAATTGTTTTTTAGTTGCTAAAAAACTTAATTTTTGCCGACCAAAATCGGATTTGGTCGCTGAGGATGCACTTTCAACTACCAAAATTTTGGTCGCCAAAAAATTTAATTCTCGCCTTAGGATTTTAGTTCTCCCGCGCTAAAAATGACCACTTTTGGCTACTAAACTTATTTTTTAGTCGCCAATTGTAGACTTTTGGTTTTTTAGTCACCAAAAAGCTTTACTTTTGGCTAATAAAATTTTTTTAGTCGGTAAAACCCATATAATCAGCGACCAAACTTATTTTTAGTCGCCAATTGTAGACTTTTCGTTACTAAATTTTTTTAGTTACCAAAAAGCTTTACTTTGGGCTACTAAAAACTTTTTAGTCACTAAAGCCCATACAATTAGCGACCAAACTTAGTTTTAGTCGCCAATTGTAGACTTTTGACTCCTAAAATTGTTTAGTCGCCAAAAAACTTTACTTTTGCTACTAATGCTGTTTTGCTTTCAGCGACCAAATTTTTTTTGGTCAGGAAATTTAGTCACCGAATGTGCTTTTTCCTGTAGTGTATATTGAGTTTAGTTTATTTATTTTTAATCATTTACTGCATTTTAAAAATTTAGAAAATATATTGGCATTTTTTGTTTTTCAAAAATGTCATTATAAGCTTGGAAAGTTTTTGACTTAGTAGCATTTCTCAAAATGCTATAAAATATTTGTTTATGACACTTTTTACCTAAGTACCATAAAAAGTAATTTGCACCTACCTAGTGTCTTGACATTTTTTAAAAATGCCATTGCTACTAAAGTTTAGTGGCATCTATTGGTAAATGTCACGAACATAATTTTTTATGTCATTATTTTATAAAATGCCATAAAATTGATGTGACATTTCTTTATTGAAATACCACTAGAGCCTTATATGTTTGTGGTTTTGTGGCATTTTTTTAAAATATTTAATGCCAATTTTTATTTTTGTGGCATTTTCTAAAAATATGCCACTAGTATAGTGTCACTAAAGTGTAAATTTGTCGTAGTGACATTTTTGTTGTAGTAAAGTGACACTTTTTTTAATTGAAATGCCACTAGAGCCTTGTATGTTTGTGGCTCTATGACATTTTTTTAAAAAATGCCACCAAATATTCTTTTTGTGACATTTTTTAAGAACATACCACTAATATAGTGTCACTAAAATGTGTTTTTGTTGTAGTGTCATTTCGATAAGAATTTTTCGTTTTGGAAATTCGAGGGAGACTCTTTCCGAGAAAAGTCTCATCAGGCGAATTTAGACTAAATAAATTCAGTGAGTGAATCATTAGTCTTTAATTTTACCAAAAAAAATTGAAGATATATTTTTAAAAATATACTGTTCACAAAGTTGATAAACTAAAAAAGTTATAATTATTGATGGACTTAATTTTTTTTATGAATAAAATATATTGAGAATTCTAAAAAAATGAATAGCTTTTTTTTTTTTTTTCCGTTTTGGGGGGAATCTTTATTCCTTTGGATTGAGTTTCTCGACCACCGTCTAGGCTTGCAATTTGTGTAGCAACTGCGTAGTTTAGTTTTGCTTAGATTTCTTGTTTCGTCTTTATCTGCTTATTGTAATTTTTTTGATAAAAAAAAAAAAAATTCATATCATCAAAACAAAATTTGTGATCAACACTCCTCATATTAAACTTGAGGAACCCAACCCATATGGTTAATAGTAACTCTCAAATACACAACCATCTTCCATAATTGACCACTAAAGCAATTTGATATAAAGTAAAAGCATAATTCACAAGCAATGCCATCCATTGAACCTTTAACCAAAATGAAATTAAAAAGCGAAGTTTAGGTTCAATGAAATTAAAAAGCAAAGTTTAGGTTCAAAGCAAATTTTAATTCACTTCTTTCCATGAAATTAAAAAGCAAAGTTTAGGTTCAACCCATATGATTCATTATTTTATTAGATCGTTAAAGTGGGTAATTCTTAAAATGCTTTTGAAAAAACAAATGATGTTCTATTTCATCAACCTAAAGATCAGATTTGATGTTCTAATTAAAATTCATTTTATGTTTTGAGTAATTTTGCTAGCCAAGTCTCCATCTTACATTTTTTTTCCATTCTATTTTTTTATTTCTACATCAATCTCTAAATGTGATCGGGCACATGTGTGTGGAAGATGTTTGACCAAAAAATTTGTTGATGGGGCAACAAAGATGGAGTATGAATCTTGAAGGGATGAGAGAAGTCTGTGTATTGTTTTTTTCACTCAATAAAGTGACAGCAATTTTCACTCTGAAGTCACATTCGATAAAAGATTTGTCTCCTCTGAAATTGCAGTATTATTGTCGAGAATATTAGATTCATGGTTAGGTAAGGAGGAGTGTCCTTTAATTAGTGTCCTAAAAGTGCTAATGAGGCTGCTCATTGGACCATTCGTGCTTCTTTATCTAATTCGTTGCAATTAGATTGGGTAGCTTGGCCTCCTATGGTCTTAACTAGTTGTGTTTCCTTTTATTATTTGAGCCATTTGGCTTCTTTTATGGATTTCAAGTTTTTCCAATAAAAAAAAGGGATTGTTTTGACTATTAGTTATTACAACAAAGTAATTTTTCTCTCTATTTTTTTTTAACTTTTTTTTTTTTTTGTAAAAAATCAAAATATCAATTAAAATAGCTTATTCTCAAAACAACTCTAAAAATCATTTTTGGTCAATGTTAGGTTAAAAGGTTTTCTTTAAAAAATATTATCAAACACCAAAACTTTAGAAAAATATTTTGTAAGAAAATATTTTATACACAAACAACTTATTCCAAACACTCTTATAATCTCAATAGTGTGTAATTAAAATTAAATTATTTTAATGTATATTTGTGAAACAAAATTGAAAAACTACTACTCATTTGTTTTTAAAAAAATTAATTACCAATTAATGTAAAAGTTTATCTCTTCACACTTTAATATTTGTGAAGTTTATCATTAATTTGTAAATATTTTTTGAAACATACACTAACATAGAATTTTCCTAAAAAAATTAAGACAGAGCATCCTACTCCTCCAAGCCCTCCATTTTTTTTTTAATTTTATTTATAGAAAAATTACAATTCGGTGGTAATTTTCAGAAGTTATTACACTAATGAAAAAAATTTATAATTTTAATTAATGTTTATCACTTTTTGATAATTTTTTCTCAGACTATCAGACAAGTTCTCTCTTTCTCCTTTTTTTTTTTTTTTTTGCCAAATTCAAGTTACTGAATTTGAATTATAAATTTTCATGAAAATTTGAAAAAAATAATAAAAAAGGGTTTAAATTTTTTTTAAAAAAAATTATATATCATTTATATTTTTTTATTACTTTTCAAATTTTCATATAAATTCATGATGTAAATATCCCCAAACCAAATAATAATAATAATAGTAGGAGGATCAGGGGGGAAGGGGACTTGTATTTTTGAGCTGACAAGACAGAGCCCACATGGTCCCTGTTACAATGTCATTAGATTTATTATTATAGACTCAGATTCTCTCCGGTCCACTCCTTATTGTTTGAACTCATATGATTTATCAAGAATTCTGTTTCGATAATTCAAATCGTTTAGTGTGTAAAATTTTTTGATTATTTAATTTCTATAAAAAATTACATTGAATAGATATCAATAGCCATTTGATCAGATCAGATATTTGTCAATAATTTTTTTTAAAATTATATTTACTGTTGATAGAAATATAATTTGATCAAGCAATTATCGATATCTGATTAATGTGATTTTTTGTAAGACTAAAATACTCAGTAAGTTTTAACCATCAACTAATTTGATTATCGAAACAAGACCAGTAATAGATCTCACAAATCCAATAACATACACTATTTCAATCTTAAATTAGAGAGAAGTCTCTCCTTAAATTATATACACATTTTGGTAAATTAAAAAAAAAGAAAAAGAAAGTAACCCACGTTATTCATATGCAGACATTCACATTACCCAACTCCACTCATCTGAAATTTATGCTCTACTGTTTTGTATTATAAAATTGCCATTTGGCCACTATCTTTATCTTTGTCCTTGTTGACATGAGTGAATCTTGTGAGCAAATTTTTTTTTTTTTGTTTTTTTTGGAGCAATTGGACCCCGCATTTTAAAGTAGTATCCTGCAAGTGTGAGTGCATGCAACTATTATTAATCAAAGAAAGAGAGGTGTGAATGCAAGTAGCGAGTCAAGATGGTAAAGAAAACATCAAAATATAATTTTGGCAAAAAACAAGGGGCAAATATTAAGCTTTACCATTGTGTGAGTGATTTTCTGATCACACTGTCCGTTTAGTAATCAGTTAGAGAGCACCGGCAGAATAGATGGTTTCAGCTAACCTGTAACAGAAAGAAAAGGCTCCGACGGTGGCTCTTCCACCTGGGGGCACTCCGACGATCAAGTCAGTATATCTCTCAAAGATAATCAAGTGCTAAACTCACTACTCAAAGCATAAAATTGCGTACCTTAGACCCACGGGGTACCTCTCTTTTATAGTTTACTTAATCCTAGTCCCACAAGAAGCCTGACTTCTATGGACTCCAATTCAGTACTTACTTTAGACTCTTCAAGAGATAAAGATAAAGATAAACTCTCTAAGAGTTTTATCCTTATCTTGGCTAAGTCTCATTTTTATCCTAGGACTCTGGTCCCTTATCCGTTTATCTCGGATTCCGATATCTTCGGAGATAACCTTGGCCTTGCCGAGATTACCTCGGCGTCTCGATCAGGACACGCGGCACCTCGGCTGACATGTCGGCGTCACTTTGCCACGTGTTGGTACTCAGAAAATATATCCCCACAACTGCCCCCTAGGTTCTATTACCTCGGCAGTCTGAGGTGATGGAACCTATATCTGTATTTTCTTCCAATAAATCGGTTTAAAATTTGAGTGCCGAGATCATTCATTTCAGGCCGACATGCTTTCCCTAAAAAATCAAGATTTTTAAGGACCTTTCTTACGCGCATGAGCTGTCATGCACTTCAACCCAACCGTTTTAGCCACGCGTTTCCCTCTTGCTGGTCCGTACACGTGACGCGCCTGTTAGCCGCCTTTTTCATCATGTGCGCCGTCTGACACCCTCGTTCTTCTAGGCGTATTGATTGCTTTTGCCGCCGTTTCTGTTTAATCAAAAACTTTTTTCCTTTTTTCCGTCTCTTCACTTTTTCATTTCGAATCTCCTGTTATCTCTCTCTAGCTTTCGAAACCCTCCATCGCTTTAGTTTCCAACGCTCTGCAACCTTCTCCGTTCTCCCCTTCCGGCGAGATTTCCACCGGTCTTCTGCTCCTGCAACCGTCGTAGGACATTGACAAATCCCTTTCCGGCTTCCCTTTTTCTGGTAAGCTACTGTTCTTTTCGTTTTTCATTTCCCTGATGTTTCTTCTTTCTCGCTATCGCCATTACTGTATTGTTTCAAGCTTTTTAATTCATAAATCGTACATCTGAATGCATTCATCCCTGATTTTGCCTTTACCCACATTTTGAACACACGCACTGTTTCACCACTTCTTTGCACTTTTGCCACTGTTCTTGGCCATATACTCTTGTATTCTTTATGTTCTTGATAGCCCATCTCAATTCTTGTTTCTGAAACTTCGTTTTTGTTTTTTGTTTTTTGCATCTTTTCCAGATTCTTGCTTTCAATCTGTGTTTCCATAGATTTAGGTCTGGGATTTGTTTGTAGAACCCATAACTTAGGGAAAAAAACTGAAACCTGCACCTACCTTATTGTTTGCCGAGGTCTCAATAACCTTTCAAAAACATCTTCTGAGACCCACCTTCTAAGATTAAGCCGATATCATGGGTATGTGGAAACATAGGGTAAACACCCCCTCCCAACTAGAATACTTTAGACAGGAGTTTGAAATCCTAGTCGATGTCAATCTGAGGTTGGCTGGGGATGATGACTCCATCATGCCTACCGAAAACTCCATGCCCTTCCCTATAGTCGCCTTTATAGAGTGTGGACTTCGGCTTCCATTAAACATTCTGTTTCGTGAGGCTCTCCATTACTATAAGTTGAACCCCATGCAACTGGCAATCAATTCCTATCGAGTGATCTTTGGTAATATAGCCCTAGCTAAACAGGAAAACGCTAGGATCACCCTTGCCGACATCCAATATTGTTATACCATGTGTGGCCTTAACTTGAAAGAAAAAGGCTACATTTATTACCTTAAGCTGAGATCCACAGAATTCAAAATTGTAGCCGACCTCCCAGACTCCAACAAGGGAGTTGGTGATGATTATCTCATTACCTCGGGGAACTAGGAGTTCGGCCCAGATGAAGATCTCTATCTCTTCCCTCTCCCACGATCAATCTTTATAGAGGGTAATGGTAAGAGCCCTGCATTCATACTTGTTTTACTTTTAAAGTCTTCTATATTTTATCTGTTTCTTAATGTCTGCTTTGCCTTTACTTTTGCAGTTCTGCCTTAGCCGCCAAAAAACTTTCGCCAATCCTTTGTTCCCAACAAGGATTTAAAGAAATTACTGGACCTGCCAGTTCAGAAGCGAAAGACGCCTCCCTACTTCTCAACTTCATCCCAACATACAAACCAGCTCTCCTAGACGTCCCCAGGAAAAAGAAGAAGAAGAGCTTATCTCCTCCCTCTGCTACAACTCTTCCAGTTGCATCAACATCGCGAACAGACCAAGGATCAACCTCTGATCCAGCAGAACAGCCGTCGACTTCGGCTCCATACCTCATTCCACCATCCCAAAGAAAGCGTCGCCGACGTCTTGTTCTTACAGCCGAGATGGGTCGCGCAAAGCCAGTTGCTAAAGACCTCTTAGCCAATATTCCATCATCCATTGACGAACAACCAACACAAACCCAACCAGCAGAAAAACCAAAAAAGGCTCAACCAAAGGCCAAGGTAGCTCGGGTTGAGTCTGAAGACACTCTGCCTATCTCAAAGTTGGCTGAGAGTGATAAATCTCAAGCTTTTGCTGGGAAGAGGCGTTCTGAGTCTCAACCACTAGAATCCCAACAATCCAAAAAGCCGAGGTCTTCCTCCGCAACAACTTCAGGATCAAAAAAACCCGATGCCCCCTGGGCCCCCACAATTACTTTGGAAGACAAGCCTGTCATGGCGAGCGATAGTGCCGACGATATAAACGTCGGCGTCGCACTTAGTATCGCTCTGCTTCTTCCAGGCGACTTGGAGCGAAATGCCCAGTACAGTGAGTATGAGAACTATGCCCTTATGTTTCAACACTCCGTTCAGGTAAATGTTTTCTATTTGGTATCTTTCTCTTTCTCTTTATTTCACATTTTGAATATTCTTTAATACCTCTATTTTCTTTCAGGCCATCTAGCATGCCCACTATTTCTCAATGCTCTTTTGAGAACAGGGAGAGGCTTGCCGAGATGAAGAGGGAGGTCTCCAGCCTCCAAAAGACCAACAAAGGCCTCCAGTCAAAAATAAAGAAGCTGGAAGACCAACTTGAGGAAGCCATCAAGGCTCAGACCGAAGTCGACGAAAAGGCTGAGGCTGCTGAGGCCATTAGGAAAGTGGCCGAATCGTAAAGGAGAGAGGCTGAGGAAAAAATGGCCCAAGCTGAAAAGGAGCTTCAGGAGGCCCTGGCCACCAAAGAAGCTGAAATCAAAGATGCTGACGAAAAGGCGTTCTCACAGGGTATGGCCGACGTTACAGAGGCCTATGAAAAACAAGTGAAGGAGGCATGCAACAAGGGTTTCACCCTTGGTTGGATGTCCCTTCTTAAAAAGCTTAATGTTCCTGATAATTCTCCATTGCGGAAGGCCGACGCCATTCCTTTGCCATTTCCTCCAGCCCTAATTCCGAGTGAAGATGACGGCGAATTTGATACTGAGGATGAAGCTGAGGAGGAAGAGGACAAGGCTCTGATTAGAAAATCAAAAGATGCTGATGGGGCCAAGTCCCCTCTTCAAAATGAGCAAGTCCTAGACTTGACTCAAGATGAAGAAGGCGATGAGGTTGTCTAAGAAGCTGTTCCCGACATCGCACCAGCCGACATCCCTTCTGAGGTCAAGACTGTTGAAGAAACTCTCTAAGAAATTGACGCCGAGATAGCGGCAGAGAAGGAGGCCGAGGTGGTATCTGATTTTCAAATTCAACAATCTGGAGGAGAGGAGCCTTAGCTCTAAGTTTTATGTTCTTCTTTTGCCTACTTGTATTTTGTTGCTTCTTTATCTTTTGGAACAATGTATGCTTTTTGTGTGGCCGACATGCCCTTTGGTGAATGAATATACCTTTTCTTTTCCAAGTGCTTGCACTCCTGTTTTTTCTTTTTTGTCTTTGCATGATTCTATACTTAGAATATTCTGCATATGTACACTCTTCCTTCTTTTGTGTAACCTTCTCGGGGTGACATACCTCTGTTATGCCAACCGATGATATACATCAGCAATTTTCTTGTCTTTGGTTTATCTTCAACTTGTAAATTGCTACCAATTTCAACAAGTGAAGATAAACAATTATCTTGGCTTAACTTCAACTTGTAAATTGCTACAAATTTCAACAAGCGAAGATAAACAATTATCTTGGCTTAACTTCAACTTGTAAATTGCTACAAATTTCAACAAGCGTTAAGCATTACTTCAGTTTAACTTCAACTTGTAAATTGCTACAAATTTTAACAAGCGTTAAGCATTACTGTCTTCTCTCTGCCCCCAATGTGAACCTGAGTCCTATTTGGGTTCTCATTATTCAGAAACAATCATTATGCATCTTTTATCAATTCACAAGTCTTTGGAGAACTCTGCTAAAATTTTATTGATGATGTCGGTAAAAAATAACAAGGAACATCTAATGATAGAAAATTTTCAAATTACAAGTGTTCCAGGGTCTTGGCAATGCTTTGCCCTCATTGTCTTCAAGTCGGTATGCTCCATTGCCCAATACCGAAGTGATTCTGTAAGGTCCTTCCCAGTTTGGTCCAAGCTTGCCTTCTCTGGGGTCCTTCTTGTTGCCAACAACTTTTCTCAGGACTAGGTCGCAGACCTGAAATTCCCTTGGATTGACCTTCTTATTGTAAGCTCTAGCAAGCTGCTGCTGGTATGCTGCGAGCTGAATTGCAGCTTTCTCCCTTCTTTCTTCTAAGAGATCCAGATCTCGGGCTAGGAGTATGTCATTTGTCCCATTCTCTATTGCCTAGGTTCTGATCCCTGGGATGCCGATCTCTAGAGGGATGACTGCTTCTGTGCCATAAGCCATGGCAAAGGGGGTTTCCCCTGTTGATCTTCTCGGCGTAGTCCGATATGCCCAGAGTACATTGGGTAACTCATCTACCTACTTTCCTTTTGCTGCATGCAGTCTCTTTTTTATCCCATCCAAGATTACTTTGTTGGATGCTTCTGCTTGCCCGTTGCTTTGGGAAAAACTTGGTGTTGAAAAGTAATTCTTTATCTTAAATTTCGCACAGAAGTTCTTGATGAGTTTGCTGTCAAACTGCGTTCCATTATCGGCAACTATTGCTCTTGGAATGCCAAATCTGGTGATGATGTTTCTCCATATGAAGTTCTTGACATCCACATCTCAGATTTTGGCAAGAGGTTCTGCTTCTATCCACTTCGTGAAGTAATCTCTTACTACCAGCAAGTACTTCCTTTGCCCAGTTGCTTGGGGCAACTGCCTAATAAGATCCATGCCCCATTGGGCAAATGGCCATGGACTGGATACAAGGTTCAGGTCAGCGGCTGGCTGGTGTATCATAGGTGCGAACCTTTGGCATTGTTCACACTTTTTGACGTAGGCTTCTGCATCTTTTTGCATGTAAGGCTACCAATACCCCTGGGTAATGGCCCTGTGAGCTAGTGATCTGTCCCCAGCGTGGCTTCCACAAATCCCTTCATGAATTTCGTATAGAAAATCTTCAACCTGCAAAGGGTGTACGCACCTTAAAAGGGGTCCAGTGAAGGACCTTCTGTAGAGATGACCGTTTGCTGTCAGATTAAATCTTGCCGACTTCAATCTGACCTTGTGTGCCTCATTATGGTCTTCTGGCAGCTTTCCCTCTTTCAGGAATGCAACAATTGCATCTATCCAGCTTGGTCCCAAGTCCACACACATTGCTTCTTGCTCTGTGATCGGCTGTTCTATGCTCGGGCTTAACAAATAGTCAATCATTATTGTTCTTGTTTTTCCAGTTTGTATTGAGCTTGCCAAGTTGGCCAACGCGTCGGCGTGGTTGTTATCATCTCGGCTAACTTGAAGAAGTCGGCAGTTGCGAAACAAGGCTGCCAGCTTGATGACTTCCTTTACGTATGCCGACATTCTTTCATCTCGGGTTGCAAACTCTCATGTTGTTTGATTTACTATAAGTTGTGAATCACAAAAAATTATTACCTCATCTGCTTCTGCTGCCACTGCTAGCTTTAGTCCTGCAATTAGTGCTTCGTATTCTGCCTCATTGTTTGAGGCCTTGAACCCCAATCGAATAGACTGTTCCAATATCTCCCCATCAGGAGATATCAACACTACTCCTGCCCCTGCTCCTTGTCGGTTTGAACTCCCATCGACAAAGAAGCGAAATGAGTCGTCGATGTAAATGCTGCAGGGTCTGAGTTTTTCCTGTTCTTTTGCTTTTGGCTGGGCTTCTCCTTGTTTGTTTGGACATCGTTTATCTTGGCTCAACGGAGCTTGATGTTTGATGGATTCTGGCGTGAATTCGGCCACGAAGTCGGCCAAAACTTGGCCCTTAATTGCTGTTCTAGGCCTGAACTCCAGGTCGTACTGGCCCAAGGTCACTGCCCATCTTGCTATTCTTCCTATTAAGTCTCCTTGTTGTAACAAGGACTTTAATGGGTGCTCAGTTAGCACTATAATCTTGTGTGCTTGAAAGTAATGGTTTAGCTTCTTTGAAGCCATTACTAAGGCCAACATTAATTTCTCTAGTGGGAGGTACCTTGTTTCTGCATCGGCCAAGGTTTTGCTTACATAGTAAAGAGCCTTTTGCTCCCCATTTTCCTCTCGGATTAGCACTGCATTTACTGCGTGTTCTGAAACTGCCAAATACAAAAACAGTTCTTCTCCAGGTTCAGGTGTTGAGAGGACTGGAGCCGTGGTTAGATATTTCTTTAGGTCGGCCAAGGCGGCCTTACATTCCTCAGTCCATAGGAAGTCCGTAGCCTTCTTCACCAAGTTGAAGAAAGGTTTACATTTGTCTGAGCTTCGGCTTATGAACCTGTTTAGGGCTGCAGCCCTTCCAGTAAGCATTTGAACCTGTTTTGTCGACGTCCGGCTTTTCAGCTCTAGGATGGCCTTGATTTGGTCTGGGCTGGCCTCATGCCCTTTCTTGTTACTAGGTACCCCAAAAATTTACCTGATCCAACTCTAAATGCGCACTTCGATGCGTTGAGTCGGAGCCGGTATGTTTTGAGTATATCAAAGACCTTTTTTAGGTCGGCAAGATGGCCCTTAGGTTCCTTGGTCTTTACGACCATGTCGTCGATGTAGACTTCTACTGTTTGGCCAATCAGGTTTTTGAACATCTTGGTTACCAACCTTTGATAGGTTGCTCTTGCGTTTTTCAACCCAAATGGTATTACCTTGTAACAATACAGCCCTTTCGGGGTGATAAATGCTGTCTTCTCCTCGTCTGGAGAGTACATGGCTATCGGGTAGTATCCTCTGTAAGCGTCCAGGAAGCTCATCCTTCCATGTCTAGATGTGGCGTCTACCAACTGGTCAATCTTGGGAAGAGGAAAGTTGTCTTTGGGACAAGCTTTGTTCAGGCTTGTAAAATCTACGCAGACCCTCCATTTACCGTTCTTCTTCTTTACCACTACTGTGTTGGATAGCCATGTCGGATAATGAACTTCTCGAATGGCCCTGGCCTCCAGAAGTCTGTCCACTTCTTCCTCTACTGCTTCGACGTGCATCAACGTCGGTCTTCTAGCTCATTGAATCACAGGTTTTGCCGACCTATTGACATTCAATCTGTGGCAAGTGACCTCGGGGTCGATGCCAGGCATTTCGTAAGGTGTCCAGGCGAACACTTCAATGTTGGCTTTTAGAAAAGTCTCCAACTCTTTTTTCTTTTCTTTGGCTAAGCCCGAGCCGAGAAGAAAGAAGCGTTCTTCATCCCCATCCTGGACGAGGATTTTCTTTAGTGCCTCTTCGCTTTTCTCGGCTGGTTCTTTGTCGACGTCTTCTAGGACTTCCACGTCTTCATCTTCAATTTTTGCCTTTTCTGGTTCTCGAATGTTGCAGGTGGATTTCATTACTGCCATGGAGCAATTCTTTTCCTGCAGTTGATCTCTTCTGACTTCTTCAACCCCATGCTCTGTTGGGAACCGCAGTAGTTGATGCAATGTTGAGGGAACTGCCCCCATTGCATGCAACCATGGCCTTCCCAAGATGATGTTGTATGGCGAAGGTGTGTCAATCACCATGAATTCTGTCCTGATCCTCTTAGTGCCAGCTTGTACTTCCAAGCTTGTTGCGTCCAGTGGCCACGTCGGCGTTCCATTGAAACCGACCATCGGGCCATTGGATTGCTCTAAGTCATCAGGATGAAGGCCCAGCTCTTTGTAACATTTAACATACATGATGTCGCAAGAGCTGCCTTGATCAATCAGGATGCATTTCATCTGGCACTCCCCAACCTGGTGGGATACTACCAAGGCATCATTATGTGGATGCTGGACCATCTCTAAATCGGCTTCAGTAAAGGCTATCGTCGGTCCCTGGCATTCTTCAGGCCGAGGTCTTTTATGTCCAACCTAGTTCACGTGCTGTAGGTGTTTTACCTTCTGGGTCTCCCCTCGTATGTCGTTTTCGTTCACTTTTGAGTGAATTACATTAACCACCCGTGGTCCTCCTGCTTGTGGTTGCTGAGCTGGGGGAGGCGGCGCTGCTGGTGCTTGAGGCAATCTTGCCTGTTCTTCTCTAGTCCTGGCCTCATCAACAAGGTCCCTCAGATGTCCTTGCCTTACCAAGTCTTCTAAGTGTGCTTTTAGGGCTCTGCAGCCCTGAGTTGGGTGCCCTTCTTCATTGTGGTAAGCACAACGCCTTCCGACGTTTCTTCCCATGAATTCCCCTGGTGTTCTTGTTGGTCCTCTGAAATAGGGTTAGTTTCGTATTTGATCCAGGACTTTGTGGATCGGGACTCGAAATATAGTCATTACTGCCTGTTTGGCCCTCAATTCCGTTGCTTGTTTGATTGGTCCATTGTTACCTCGGCTTCGCTTCGGCGAGCCGTTTCCTTTCTCCTGCTTTGTTTCTTTATTTCCCGACGCATCTTCCTAGGCTCTGGCGTACTTCTCGATTCTCGCCATGAGTTCTTCCATGCTTTTTGGCAATGTCTTTGCCAAAGACTTTCGTAGTGGGCAGTCATCTTTCAGGTCGTTCTTGAAAGACACGACTGCTACCTCTTGGTTGCATTCGGGTATTCGATTAAATACCTCTAGTACCTTTTTGCGTAGGCCCTAAGGCCTTCATCCTTGGTGATTTTTAAAGCCATCAGTGCGTCGACCCTCAAGGGCTGTAGTTTATTTGTCACAAATCTGGTCACAAACATCTCGGCCAGGCCTTCCCAAGTCTTTACGCTTCCCTTCGGTAGTTTATGGAACCAATTTGATGCAATTTCCTCGAAGGATGAGGGGAATACTTTGCAGAGCAACGGCTTGTTCCCACTATATAACGCCATTGAATTCAGGTATAGTCCAACGTGAAAGTTGGGATCTGACTTACCATCATATATTTGGAACCTCGGTATACTGAATCTCTTTGGTGCTTCAAATTTGTCTAGTTCCACCGAGAATGGTGTCTTTAGCTTAATCGGGGAAGTTACCTCGGCTTCAGCATTCTGTTGTTTCCTCTTGAGGTAATCTCTCAAGTCTTCTTTACTCCTCCCTGGAGCTCGGCTATCTTTGGACTTCAATCTTTTCGGCACATTACTTTCAGCCTCGTGGTGGACTCGTTTTGATCTCTCTCCATGTGTTGTGTCAAAGCAGAGCGCCTGCCCTTGAACATGCCGATGTTCTTTGGGCTCTAGGTTCTTCGTGTGATATGTCCTTCAGGACTCCTCTCGTCTCGGCTCCTCTCGTCCGACTTCCCTGGAAGATCGGTGAGAGTGTCTTCCGTTCCTGGTGTGCTGAGGAACTTCGGGGATTGTTCTTCTTCCCCTCTTTTGGGTATTAGTTGCTGGCATGGGCGTATCCTACAGTGGGTATGGTGGCTGCATGACATTGTTTTGCATCATGAAGTTGACGACCGACTGTAGGTCTGCCAACTTGTTTGCCAATTCTTTTACTTCCTCATCCCTCCGTAAGCACCTATCCCTCCATACCTGAAGGTTATCTTCGTTATAGTACTTGCCTTGGTCTGTCCTCTTCGAAGTGTCGCCCTCCTAGCCGTCGTCTTTCTCTCCGTGGCCCTGGTCATGAGTTTCTGTATTGTGGTTGTCTCCTTCAACGTCAAGGTCAATTGGTCTGCCACTCCCAACAGGAGTGTCGCCCTCCTTGTTTTCCTTCTGTCCGTTACTGGCCATCTATTCTTCTAAGTTCCTACAGACGGCGCCAAATTGTGTGAGTGATTTTCTGATCACACTGCCCGTTTAGTAATCAGCTGGAGAGCACCGGCAGAATAGATGGCTTCAACTAACTTGTAACAGAAAGAAAAGGCTCCGGCGGTGGCTCTTCCACCCGGGGGCACTCCGACGATCAAGTCAGTATATCTCTCAAAGATAATCAAGTGCTAAACTCACTACTCAAAGCATAAAATTACGTACCTTAGACCCACGGGGGTGCCTCTCTTTTATAGTTTACTTAATCCTAGTCCCACAAGAAGCCTGACTTCTATGGACTCCAATTCAGTACTTACTTTGAACTCTTCAAGAGATAAAGATAAACTCTCTAAGAGTTTTAACCTTATCTTGGCTAAGTCTCCTCTTTATCCTAGGACTCTGGTCCCTTATCCGTTTATCTCGGATTCCGATATCTTCGGAGATAACCTCGGCCTTGCCGAGATTACCTCGGCGTCTCGATCAGGACACGTGGCACCTCGGTTGACACGTTGGCGTCACCTTGCCACGTGTTGGTACTCAGAAAATATATCCCCACACTTCACCATTGTATATAGACCATGGACAATACCATCACACCCCATACCAAATCACTCATCACAAACTCTCTGACAACAATACAAGTACCGCCCCCATTCATCAGAAAAGCCAACCTCTTCTTTTTCTTTCATATAGATCTGAGATGGCAGGTGCAAGGAGAGAAATGATCATCAACGGTGGAAATTCCTTAGGGAGGTGTACTTATAGCCATTCGATCCCAACGCGAGGACAAGTGAAGGTGACTATTATGTTGGGTGTGACCAATTCTTTGGCTTTTTTCTTCTCATCTAAGAATGGCTCCAATTCCTCTCAAAAAGTGCAATTATCACTACTTCAGCGATATCAGAATCTCTCTGTCCTCTTGAAACACTCAAAGTTATTAAATTATAGTTGTTGGATCGTATCTTTGAAATTCTCATTACTTGAGTTTATGATATGATTAGATGATTGTAAGAATTTTGAGAGAGAGGGATAGAAAATTCTTAACAACCTTATTTGTTGATCTCAAAATGTTTTGACAAGTTGGGAAGAGTAAAATTTAGATGATAACTCTTTTTTGACAGAGGGACAGAAGATTCTTAACAACCTTATATGTTGATCTCAAAATGTTTTGACAAGTTGGGAAGAGTAAAATTTATATGATAACTCTCACAGAGAGAGAGAGAGAGAAAGAGAGAGAGAGATTTTGAACTGTGTGATTATGTAACTCAAGAGTTTATACATGTACAGAGTGTAATCTGCATACAATGATAACTTTTCATAAGTATTTTGCAAATTAGCTATGTTTTGATCCATTAGTCAATTCTAGTTAAAATTCATTCTATCACGTGATGGTTGAAGTGAGTAATTCTTGCAATGTTTTTTGAGAAAATGATAATTCTAATTAGATGCACAGAACTAAACTGAGTTGAGAGCCAAACAAAATTAGAAGCAATCCTCATATTACTATACAAATAAAAAAATTTATAGGAAAAGTTAATGTGAGTCCCTTAACTTTTGTAAACCTTATTAAGCTTTTAAATTTTGAGTTATTTTAATAAAACCATTAGTTCTTCGTTTATTTGCAAATTTAACCCTAAAATCAATGATGCATCACGAATGAACCCATACAAGCCCTAATCGGCTCCAATAGCTTAGTAATCATTTCTAAACGCTAATATTAATTATTTAACTATGAAGCCGTTGACCTTTGTAATTTTATTTTGACCCTTATTTTTGAACTATTTCATTAAAGACCCCCGATTCCTTATTTGTTTTCAATCTTAGCTATAGATTCGAAAACTCTCGCCAACAGAAAACTCACAAATCTTAATTGAATCTAAGAACTCAAGACCCATTTCTAAAATCCTAATAATAATTAAATTAATTTTCTAAATATATTTTTCACACAGAAACCTAGATTTTCGGTTCTCAGTACAATTCTCTGTTTAATTTAAAACAAGGAAATTTTAACCAAATTAAATTCCCAAATTCTGAATATATACTACACTTAGTTAAATATTCAAATTCATAATCAAAGACTTTGGCCCTCATGTTTTTCTTGAATCACATTTTGATACCAAACTGGTACCTTTATATACATATATGTACCCTTAATCATATTCAATTCTTTTTGTACACAAAATGTATAATAAATATATTCATTTGTACACAAAATATAAATGAAAATCCCCTCAAATCCTCCCCATGTGGCCGGCCTCCCTAGAAGCTACATATATTTAATGTACTAAGTGTGACAAATTGCTAAAGTCATGGAACATGTCTTTGACTTTAGTACCAATTTATATATATAAGATTTGTACTTGTAACTAGATTAAATTAAATTAGACCTAAGTCTAACTAGATCATATTTAAGTATATAATTAAGGTCCTAATCACCCCTCATTCCAGTACATTGAAACTAAATCAAAGAACCATTCAATTGAACTGGAACCAAGGGCAAAATAGGCTTTTATCATTTCCCCCCCTCCCCCCTATAAATATGCAACTCATCTCCACTGTTTGAACACACAAACACACTCACACACAAACATAGCTCGATCCTCGTCATAATCAGCGAAGTGGCAATCTTGAAAGCATTATCATCACAAACTTCTCTGAAAGGCACAATTTGGGTTGGATTCGCATCTAAATACTCATAGCCTCACTGAAATAAAAGTGCGAAAATAAATACAACTGAAAGGAGTTTTGTCAAACGGGATTGCAAAGAATAAAACCTAACAAAGCAAAATATGATTACTCTTTGACAAGCTAGAATAGTGGAACAAATTGCGTGGTTCATAAATTACAACTTGGTTAATGCGTAGATGTTATCCTGTAGAACTTGAATGGAGTAAAGATTGAACTTCCTTTTGGTAGCAGGAACTGTATCATGAGTTACATGCCTTGGACAGATTTGAACAAGATTATCGACACAAGCAACAGGAAGAGGACAACTCAAATGCTTCTCAAAGAGGTAATTGTGCCCGTAATTCATGCAGCTTTCTTTTAATCAATCTAGTTTATCTATTTTGTTTTAACATGCTGAATCTATTTTAAATAATGCAAAATGATTTTTTAGATTCTGGTCTCTGTGTATTGAAAATTGAAATCTTAGAGATGTGCGAAGGTTATAATACCTATGTTGTGTTGTTTAGAATTGCTTAATTATGTATAAAAGACATAAAAAACTGAGCTTCCACTAGTAACTTGATGATCACTTGATGTTGCTTTGATTATCATTGGTGCACTGATCTTAATTAATATAGCAGCACTGTTGACTTTTGTTGATTCGACTGAGAAGTTTAAATCAAAAGTGGTATGTGAATGCTAAGATTGATGTGTACACTCATAAGATTTGTCTATGGAAAAAAGTGGCTAATGAATGATTGCTAAGTAAAATGTGGATAGGAACTTATATTCCTAAGTTGTTCTTCCAAACCAATATCATGACTAATTCCATTGTCACTAAAAGAAACAGAAAAGGAAAAAAAAATGATGTCTTGAGGTTTTTTGTTATAAAGCTACCAAAGATGGTAGAATATGTATGTTTTCAACTATTTGGCGGAATGAAAACATTCAGAGTAATTACTTCCCAACCAAAAAAGGTCGTAGTTTCTTATATGTCATGCGTTTTGGGAAAACTATAACTATAATAACAAGGAGGTAGAGATGCCTGATGTGAGGAATGGATACAATGACCTAAATGGCTTGTTTTCTTTTTGGTTTGGAATGGATAGCCATGAACAATATTATAAAGAAAATATTATACAAATTAACAATATATATATATATATATCAAAAAAAGAATGTTACTGTTAAAAACTCCCATTTTGCTGGAAATTAATTTTGTTCTGCTGATAGGCAAATGGATCTAATCTTCTATTATAATTGGTTAAAATAAAGGGGATGAATTATTTAGTATAAGACAATAGATTCAATACTTTAATGAGCAAGGGATGGAAATTAATTTTGTTCACCTACTTCCTTTTTTTTTATGATCCTATCCTTGATCTTGATACAATAGACCTGTAATAACTAAAATATGATATAATTATAGTTTTAGTATGTTTGACTACCAGAAAATATATAAAATCAGAAAACATGTCTAGAAAGTTATCCAAAATATTGATGTGTGCTTTTGATTCAATTCTATATAATGGAATCCACACTTGAAATGAATCTCAGCCATCCAATGCTTGTTTCTGGGCACCTAACATTGTTGTTTGACTATTGTAAAAATTTTAAGTTATGTTCATGTAGAAAAAGCCTAAACACTTGCGTAAAGTAGAAAACTACTTCATCATTGTTTAGTTTGTACATTATGACTTTAGGATTCACTTTTGCCTGGTTTTTGTTACTTCATTAATTTTTGTGCTTAGCTAATGCTTTCTCTTTCATGTCATCTTGGTGGCCCTTAAATTTTCAATGATTATAATGGTTTCACCTCTTATCAGCATCTTTATCTTTAAGGGTTGACTTTAGGATTATAATGTCATCTTGTTCTTGTTTTGTTCTCACTTTGTGAAGCATTTTATGTTATTTTATTTATACCTTTTTCGCCATGTGATTCACGTTCAATTGGAGTTTGATATAATTAACGTTTATTGATTTATTTAGGTAATCATGATTTCATCTAAGGACACCCCTGTGCTAGGAAATTGAAAAAAAAAAAAAAAAACCATCATCATATATTCTGACTGGTTTAGAAATTGTTCAGTGCTTATAATGAGATATGCTCTTTGCAATATGAACTAAAGTTAGTGCTGCTTCAACTATGTCCATTTGTAGTTTTGCTTATCAAAAATCATGTCTCCATTTTCAGTGTGTACTATTAGGTGCTATCCCATTCTCTGCCGATGTTGAACGGTTGAAAGATCTTGGTGTTTGTGAAGTAATCACCTTAACTGAGGCATATGAGACTTTGGTTCCAACATCTTTATATCAAGTGAGTTTTTGTTTTTGTTTTTGTTTTTTTTTTTTTTATAACTTGTGCATCTTTTTACAGCTTGGCATGCTTTGCTATCTGAAGTGCATCCATTTATTTTACTAAGTGCACTAATTAAAGGTTGCTTTTGAAGTGCATTCATTCCCAGACTTATTTGAGAAAGTAATTCTTTTTGGCCTTTCACTCCATCTAGAATCTTGTTGGGTATTTCTGATTTGATGGAATGTGAGCTTTACCATATAAGTCTAAGGGAGATAATTTTTATTTATTTATTTATTTATTTTTTTGATTAGTTGTCTAACATATGATGTTATGGAGATGCATAAACTATTTTACGTAGAGGTTCGAACGCAGTTACCAGACGGATGATATTGAGATGCATAAACATCACAAACACTGAAATATGCACGTGGCTACCAATTTGAAAACTACTTTGAAATTTGCACTATTCTAACATGCAGGCATGAAATTAAGTCGAAAAATGCACTTTTCTTACACTTAAGCTTGAAAATAGGCCATATGGGGCAGAAATCGTGTAACAGTCACAAGAAGGTCTGGGGAACAAGTCAAACACCTCAGGAGGGACCAATATAAGTTGTGAAAACTTACAGAACTAGCATGAGACTCCCGGTTTGAAAACTAAGTTGAAAAATGCACTTTTTTCACACATAAGCTTGAAAATAGGCCATCGAGGGCCAAAATCATGTAACAGTCACGAGAAGGCCCGGGAAACACCTCAAACACCTTGGGAGGGACCAATGTAAGTTGTGGAAACTTACGAAATTAGCACGGGACTCTTGGTTTAAAAACTAAGTCGAAAAATGCACTTTTCTCACACTTAAGCTTGAAAATAGGCCATATGGGGCAAAAATCGTGTAACAGCTACAAGACGGCCTGGGAAAAACCTAAAACACCTCGGTAGGAACCAATGTAAATTGTGGAAACTTATGGAACTAGTACGGGACTCCCGATTTGAAAACTAAGTTGAAAAGTACACTTTTCTCACACATAAACTTGAAAATAGGCCATATGGGGCCAAAATTGTGTAATAGTCATGAGAAGGTCCGAGAAACAACTCAAACACCTTGAGAGGGACCAATGTAAGTTTTGAAAACTTACGGAACTGGCATGGGACTCCCGGTTTGAAAATTAAGTCGAAAAATGTATTTTTCTCACACTTAAGCTTGAAAATAGGCCATCGGTGGCCAAAATTGTGTAACAGTCATGAGAAGACCCGGAGAACACCTCAAACACCTCGAGAGGGACCAATGTAAGTTGTGAAAAATTACAGAACTAGTATGGGACTCCCGGTTTAAAAACTAAGTTGAAAAATGCATTTTTCTCACACTTAAGCTTGAAAATAGGCCATCCGTGGCCAAAATCGTGTAACAGTCATGAGAAGACTTGGGGAACACCTTAAACACCTCGGGAGGGACCAATGTAAATTGTGAAAACTTACAAAACTAGCACGGGACTTTCAGTTTGAAAACTAAGTTGAAAAATGCACTTTTTTTACACTTAAACTTGAAAATACGCCACTGGGGGCCAAAATTGTTAAACTACCATGAGAAGGCCCGGGGAACACCTCAAACACCTCAGAAACGACTATTGTAACTTGTGTAAACTTACAGAACTAGCACGGGACTCCCGGTTTGAAAACTAAGTTGAAAAATACACTTTTCTCACATTTAAACTTGAAAATGGACCATATGGGGCCAAAATCATGTAACAATCACGAGAAGACCTGGGGAACACCTCAAACACCTCGGGAGGGACCAATGAGGCTGCTCGTTGGACCATTCGTGCTTCTTTATCTAATTCGTTGCAATTAGATTGGGTAGCTTGGCCTCCTATGGTCATAACTAGTTGTCTTTCCTTTTATGCGGTATAATTTGAGCCATTTGGCTTCTTTTATGGATTTCAAGTTTTTCCAATAAAAAAAAGGGTTTGTTTTGACAATTAGTTATTACAACAAAGCAATTTTTCTCCCTATTTTTTTTTTTTAGCTTTTTGCTTTTGTAAAAAATCAAAAAATCAATTAAAATAACTTATTCTCAAAACAACCCTAAAAATCATTTTTGGTCAATGTTAGGTTAAAAGGTTTTCTTTAAAAAATATTATCAAACACCAAAACTTTAGAAAAATATTTTGTAAGAAAATATTTTATACACAAACAACCTATTCCAAACACTCTTATAATCTCAATAGTGTGTAATTAAAATTAAATTATTTTAATGTATATTTGTGAAAAAAAATTGAAAAACTACTACTCAGTTGTTTTTAAAAAAATTAATTACCAATTAATGTAAAAGTTTATCTCTTCACACTTTAATATTTGTAAAGTTTATCATTAATTTGTAAATATTTTTTGAAACATACACTAACATAGAATTTTCCTAAAAAAATTAAGACAGAGCATCCTACTCCTCCAAGCCCTCCACCAAATTTTTTTTTTTAATTTTATTTATAGAAAAATTACAATTCAGTGGTAATTTTCAGAAGTTATTACACTAATGAAAAAAATTTATAATTTTAATTAATGTTTATCACTTTTTGATAATTTTTTCTCAGACTATTAGACAAGTTCTCTCTCTCTTTTTTTTTTTTTTGTGGCCAAATTCAAGTTATTGAATTTGAATTATAAATTTTCATGAAAATTTGAAAAAAATAATAAAAGAGGGTTTAAATTTTTTTTTAAAAAAAATTATATATCATTTATATTTTTTTATTATTTTTCAAATTTTCATATAAATTCATGATGTAAATATTCCCAAACCAAATAATAATAATAATAATAGTAGGAGGAGGAGGAGGGGGAAGGGGACTTGTATTTTTGAGCTGACAAGACAGAGCCCACATGGTCCCTGTTACGATGTCATTAGATTTATTATCATTAAATTATAGAATCAGATTTTCTCTGGTCCACTCCTTATTGTTTGAATTTATATGATTTATCATGAATTCTGTTTCGATAATTCAAATCGTTCCGTGTATAAAATTTGTCGATTATTTCATTCTTATAAAAAATTACATTGAATAGATATCAATAGCCATTTGATCAGATCAGGTTTTTGTCAATAATTTTTTTTAAAATCATATTTATTGTTGATAGAAATATAATTTGATCAAGCAGCTATCGATATCTGATTAATGTGATTTTTTGCAGGACTGAAATACTCAATAAGTTTTAACCATCAACCAATTTGATTATCGAAACAAGACCAGTAATAGATCCCACAAATCCAATAACATACACTATTTCAATCTTAAATTAGGGAGAAGTCTCTCCTTAAATTATATACACATTTTGGTAAATTAAAAAAAAAAGAAAAAGAAAGTAACCCACGTTATTCATATGCAGACATTACATTACCCATGAAATTTATGCTCTACTGTTTTGTATTATAAAATTGCCATTTGGCCACTATCTTTATCTTTGTCCTTGTTGACATGAGTGAATCTTGTGAGCAAATTTTTTTTTTGTTTTTTGGAGCAATTGGACCCCACATTTTAAAGTAGTATCCTGCAAGTGTGAGTGCATGCAACTATTATTAATCAAAGAAAGAGGTGTGAATGCAAGTAGCGAGTCAAGATGGTGAAGAAAATATCAAAATATAATTTTGGCAAAAAACAAGGGGCAAATATTAAGCTTCACCATTGTATATAGACCATGGACAATACCATCACACCCCATACCAAATCACTCATCACAAACTCTCTGACAACAATACAAGTTCCACCACCATTCATCAGAAAAGCCAACCTCTTCTTTTTCTTTCATATAGATCTGAGATGGCAAGTGCAAGGAGAGAAATGATCATCAACGGTGGAAATTCCTTAGGGAGGTGTACTTATAGCCATTCGATCCCAACGCGAGGACAAGTGAAGGTGACTATTGTGTTGGGTGTGACCAATTCTTTGGCTTTTTTCTTCTCATCTAAGAATGGCTCCAATTCCTCTCAAAAAGTGCAATTATCACTACTTCAGCGATATCAGAATCTCTCTGTCCTCTTGAAACACTCAAAGTTATTAAATTATAGTTGTTGGATCGTATCTTTGAAATTCTCATTACTTGAGTTTATGATATGATTAGATGATTGTAAGAATTTTGAGAGAGAGGGATAGAAAATTCTTAACAACCTTATTTGTTGATCTCAAAATGTTTTGACAAGTTGGGAAGAGTAAAATTTAGATGATAACTCTTTTTTGACAGAGGGACAGAAGATTCTTAACAACCTTATTTGTTGATCTCAAAATGTTTTGACAAGTTGGGAAGAGTAAAATTTAGATGATAACTCTCACAGAGAGAGAGAGAGAGAGAGAGAGAGAGCGCTCGAGCGCCCAATCCTCCGCTCGAGCGGACTGTAAAACAGTGCAAGATGCTGGAAGCTCGATTTTCCCGCTCGAGTGGCACTTCCCCCGCTCGAGCGGACGACTGAAATCTGGAAATCCCAGATTCGATCTCCAGGTCTAAAACCAAGCTCAAAAGCATCAAAACCAATCCTCTTGGGCCCATTTTCTGGAAAACATTTATAAACACATAGGATATCATGTTTCAAAGCTCAATTTTAAGAAATCAAAGCCCAAGGGTGTTTAATTCAAACCCAATTTAAACCATTTTTCAAGCACAAGATGAACATGCAAACATGCATGAATTCAAACCATTTTGAAGCTTCAATTTGATGCTCTTAGGAGCCAATTCTTTTCAGAACATGGTGAAATCATGGACTTAAACATGATTATGAACATGCATGTAACCCTTTGCCATGAAAACAACTCAAACATCTACAATACAAACATGCATGCATGAAATGAGCTTCAAATCAACAACAATGAACCAAAATATGACTTAGTTCTACAATGAAGCATGACTCATGCAAGAACTAGCTCAAACACATCAATAAAGGTTGGATTCTCTTACCTAGAGCCTCAATGGCAAGTGTAGGACCACAAAGCAACAATCAACCTTCAATTCTCTTCAAATTCTAAGCAATATTGAAATGAACTCAAGACTCTCACTTCCTCTCTCTCTAAATTCGGCTAGAACAAGAAGAAATGGCTGAGCAAATGTGTTTGGCTCAAGTATAATGAGCTCAAAGTGTAGAGGTAGTGGCCCACTCAAGGGCAAAACGGTAATTAAGTCCAACTCTTTAATTAGCATATTTTAATCTAATTTAATCATACCTAATCAGTTTTCAGGTAAATACACCACAAAATCACATAAATTATGATGATCATTAAACATCAATCAGTTTCTAATTCGGCCGCCGATAAGGCCTTCAATTAGCAGTTTAAACATATGAACATGAACAGATAATCATACAGTCAAACAGATATAATGCAATTTAACTAACATATACTCAATCAATTCGGTTTCCAGTTTCAGTCAGTCAGTTCAGTACTTTTAATCAGTTCAATTATCAGTCAGTTATCAGTCATTATCAGTCTCGTTTAACAGTAATCGGTGATCAATCGGTCATTAATCAGTAAACTGTATGAGAGTTGTTACAATATACAACTCATCTCCACTGTTTGAACACACAAACACACTCACACTGGAAGTGGGGATGCTGCTGCGCAGGATGCGCATGATCGTTTTTTGCAGGCATGTTCTACTTGATGTATTCTAAAATATGAACGGTTCGAATTATCGAAATGGGCCCCGAAATGAGCCAATTTTGCTGCACAGTAGCCGCCGCTGCGCATCCCACATAGCAGTATCCCTACATCCCACTCAACCCATGGTGGAGAGAAGAAAAAGAAAGAGGGAGAGAGCTTGACGGAGGAGAAAAGGAAAGGAGAGGAAAAAAATTATGCAATCAACCCATCTAATAAGCACCAACTAAGCCACAACACAACTTTCTTTTATTTTCTTTTTTCAAATACGTGTTATTAGAGGCTTAAATAATATTTTCAGATGTGTTGTAACGGTACTCATGTGTTCAAAATTGATGAATTGGGCTTTAACCCTTCTTTTATTCGTATTTCCTAATGGATGTAAAACTATCTTTTTCTTCCCATATCTCACATTTTTTTTAAAGCCATATACCATCACTCTAAAAATCTGAGTTATTGGTACATTATTTTGTATGTTTTCATCACAAAAGAAGTGTAAAATTTCCCTTAGTTGGCCTTTTTTCTCACAAATCTTCTTATTTTGCGTATTGTGCATGAGAAACCCTGTTTTACAGCCAACTCTTGAAAATTCTAGAAAAATGTAGAAAACTCTCTTGGACTTCAATTTTACGTCAAAATCTTCCTTAAAGAGTTAGCTTTCAAGAAAATTTTGTTTCATCGAAAAAGAATGAGTGATTTGTGAGAAAATCCGATTTTTGTAACAATCGACAAATCTGGACAGCGCTGGAGTGTTTCTTAAATAACTAAAAATCTAGATAAGCTATTCCATTTCCGAAACATGTTCTGAAAACTAGATTAAATTCTCTATGAACCATAAGTTCGGGAAAAATCTGAAATAGCCCTTTTGATTTTAATCTTTAAGTAGTACTGAATCTGAAAATTCTGTTTAGCATTGGTATTTTATGCTATTGTGTTCGTGAATATGCTTATTAATATATGATCATGTCTTGGTATGATATTACATATGTCATGGGTGCATACCTTTTATTTTAGTCCTTCGATGGTGCTCACACTTATGCAAATTTGGAAATTTATATTCTTGTGCGAAATTATTCCCTTAACTACTTGAATATGCCTAGAGCTGCTTGTGCCTTTCTTGATATGTGAATCTCATGTGTTGTAACTTTATTTCCTTCCATTTGTGTTATGTAGTTGTTCATACTTATGCAATAGATGTTGTTTCAAGATCATGTCCTAACTATGACTTAAATTATCTAACTCAAATGGAAAACTAAATGGGTAGTAATGGGTTGAGAATTTTTTTGGACAAGTTGCTAAGATATTGATTGGTTGATGGCATGCGTTTCCTATTTGAAAGTAAAGTCTTGCGCAAGTGGTTTTCAGAACTCTTGAACGGAGCGGTTGTATTTGGACCCTAGCTATTTTTGTGTAAGGAGGGATTTGGGCAAGACCCATTATTAACGTCTCTTTTGAGGCCCTGCGGTTGGTGCTACGCGGTAGATAACCGTTGATAGGCATCCAAGGTAAGTTCTGCAACAAAGCAGCAAAGGAGGGGACACACCGAATAATTCGCGTCCGATTCTTCTTGTTGGGAGAACGAAGTCTCTTCGAGAGATTTCTAGATTACTAACATATAACCATGTAATGCTTTATTATTGAATGATTATTATGCTTCATTGCTTGCTTGTTATAATTGTGATGGTGTATTGGATTGGGAAAAAGGGACGAGGTGTGTGTTAGGTATTGAAGACTATTAGACTGGTCGAAGACAAAGCTGAAGCATTTGAGGATGTATGGCTACCCTAGGAGGATTATAAACTAGTTTGTAAACGTGTTTTGAGATTCTAAGTGATAGATCCCATGTTGTATTTAAGACATGATTTTGTAATTATTATATATCTATATATATTTTTTATACTACCTATTCCTTTTTTTATCGTCGACTCATGTAGACCTTATGTTAATATCTTGTTATGATCCGTCAAAATGGTAGCTTTGCTATCTAAGGTGATTGGACTTTGAAGGAAGACTATATTGACTCCTCCGACCTTCCTGGGATCTTACTTGGTTACTAACCAAATGACTCATTAGTAATGTTTCCTATTTTGTAATCTTAGATAAACACTGTATTTATTTGTTAATATATTATCTGATATTCCCAATTTTTGGGGCGTCACAACTTGGTATCAAAGCCTAGATTCAATCCTTTCCCACACATTTCGACCTGCGGTTAGAGACTACTTTACCCCAACTATGTTATATTATTATAACACTACCTATTCTATCAACTAAAAGACATCAAAAATAGAATTTTTTTTGACATACCTTAGGGCATTTCTTCGAATTTCGGGCATAGCAACATTAATTAATAAGGACATATTTCAAGATCGAGAAATGGTTTTAACTCTAGACAGGGCCTCACATCGTGCAGTTGGGGTACTATTAGTTCTACACGTCTTCTATCGATCACCATACCCTTATCTTGAATTCATAACCTTTATTCGATGTCATCATTTTCCAAGATTAAGTCATGTCCATCTAGTTCTATTTTATATACTATTATTTGTAAAATTGACCTCCTTTGAACCTTGATTATTTTATTTAGCCCACGGCTTCTTGTAAATAATTTCATTTTCTTTACTCGGTGACGAATCTTGGATATTCAGTTTGAAACACGGATAGCCAACACAGTTTTAAGTTAAATATCTAGTTTAGTCATTACCTTTATAACCTTGATCACATTGAAATTCAAAACCATAATATCATACCGTTCATCCGTATTTCAGTTGACCTTGATCACAATAACCACTTCGTATTCTTCATCTCCACTTTGTATTAATCTAATTTTAAGAATCTTGTAATTATTATATATATGAAGTTGTGTTGTGTGAACACCCTAGAATAATTAAACTCTAACTTAAGATTAGTTGATTACCCATAAGGAATTGCCACTACAACAAAAAGTGTATTTAGAGACAAAAACTAATGATGGAAATAAATTTTGTCATGAAATACGTACATTTTAATGATGAAAATAATATTTCGTCTCCAAATGTACCATTTTTAGAGACAAAAATAAAATTTTATCTCCAATCTACATACATAATAAAAAAATTAGGTGACGAAATTATTTTTCGTCATTATTTATATTTTTTTTGTCAGCAAAGACTTTCCCGCTATTTTTTTCGGAGGGTGCCAAAATTTTGAAACTTTTGGTAAGGAAAAAATTGGTCACCAATTATAACATTATTAATGACGAATATATTTTCGTCACCAATAATATTAAATATTTTGATATCATTTAGTGAGGAAACTATTTTCGTGACCAATATTTTCATCTTTAGTGAGAAAATAATTTTGCCACTAATAAATGGTTTAGTTGCTAAATATTTTAGAGGAAAATTAATATATTGGCGCCTTATAGAATTTTTCTTCTTCTCACACAGATACATCGATCAGTTCTTCTTCTCACACAGATGTTCGACCACCAAACCTCACGCTACATAACCTCACATCACCTCAGCGCAGACCACCAACGTTGCCACCGCCATCGCCATTGCCACCGTCGTATTCTCACAGGTACTCTCTCACTCTCGGTCTGTCTCTCTCTCACTTGCGGTTTGTCTTTCTCTCTGTTTCTCGCTCTATCTACCTCGGTCACTCTCTCTCCCTCTCTGTCCCCCTTTCTCTATTTCCCCTTTATGAATCTTGCTCTAGGGTTGTTATGATTTGTTCAATTTAAATTGGTATTGATTATAAAAAATGGGCTTGGTTGAAGTGGTCTATTTCTCCCTTTCTGAATCTATTGTTTCCCTCTTTATATTTAATGTTTTTTTATCATCAATTTCTACATCTAGCTTTGATATATAATGCTTGTGTTTGTTATTGAATTAGATTCTAGCTATAATAATTTTCTTACTCTTTAGAAATTGTTATTTCACGGGTGAAGTAGACATCATCTTCATTCCTTATTGAAGCAGATTTCTGCAAACATTTTTTCTTATGTAGTAATTTTGACTGCACAATTCTATAGAGAGCTTAAGTGGTTATTTGCAAATCCTTGTGGTTGCATATAAATATACATGAATTGCTGTCAATTGGTTTTCTTCCCAATATTCCATTTGTGAAATACTGAAGATTGCAGAAAGATATGCATGTCTGGGTTGGTTGAAAATTATTTCCTGTGTCAAAATGACTACTGAATGAAGGAATTGGGCTTCCAGCTTCCTCAAAGAAAAGGTCAGTTGACTCAACTTGATGACAAAGTCATTTGCACCATGTCAATCGGGGTCATTTTTTCAAATTTCGTGAGTTTCTCCTCTGTTTTGCAGTATGTCTAACATGTTTGTTCAGTTATAGAGAATTGTAGATAAAAAGAATGATTGTTATTGTTTTGATCTTTAAATTTCAATTGCTTAGTGCATGAATGTGATACAATTGGTAATTTTCTTCTTTAGGTAGTACCAGTTGTACACAAGTATTATAATTAGTTCGATGATTTAGCTGATGTATTATATGATTTTAGTTTATGAGCTTATTTCAAATCATATATTA
>NW_021030464.1:73360-132021 GCF_004153795.1 Camellia sinensis | reverse complement strand
AAAACTTAAGACTAGTCAACTACATAAACGTAACGTGACACCTATGATCTATGGCAACATTTGAATGTTGCCATAGAGCATATTTATATGAAACGTAACGTGACACCAACATAAGCCAGCAACATTTTCACATTCAATTTAAAAAATTAAAAACTTACTAAGTTTGCGAAACGTAACGTGACACGTCACGTTACGTTTATGTAGGTGTCACGTTACGTTACCTTTATGTAAGTGTCACGTCACGTTACGTTTATGTAGGATCTTGTGGAATACATTCCGATCTAAATAGGACTTGAGACTCTATAAGAAATTACACAGGACTTAACCTAACATAAGTGTCTTAAAAAAAAGACTTATAAATAAGTCTCCCAAAAATACAAAATGGACCTATGTCATAAATCCAATTTTAAATTGGGTACTGTATATAAATTCAAATTTAAATTTTGAATAAACTTTACTTTATCTTTTGTGATTTAGATTGGATGCGATTTATAATTGTGACATTTAAAAATAACCACACAATTCCTATATGATTTCTAGACCAAAGCACATGTCTAACTTGGGTTAAGTAAATTGACTGTTATATTTTTATCTATATCTTTTCATTTAAACTAAACCAATATATATGATATATATATATATCAAAAATGCTTCCTACCCCCACTGGGGGTCGACCCTCAGTGAGGTGTCACTCCGGGATTGGCCTAAAAAAAAAATTATTATTATTTTTTTTTTTTTTAAGTTTTCAGCCAGTGGGGGCGCGACCCCCACTGGGTGTATGTAGCGCTGTTGTGACATATAATGGGGTTATTTGGTGTTGTTTATCTGAATACTTCTAATTTTTTTTTTAAATATTATCCTAGGAATTTGTAGTACAGTTTCTGTTTATAATTTATTAGACAAAAATAATTTAAATAAATATAATGAATGTTTTTGCTTTTTGCTTTTGCTTTTTAGATTAATAGATTTTAATTTATAATAAATTGAGCCACATACAAATGTATCTTGTAAACTACTAATAGGTCTTAATAGTTGAACTTTAATTCCCATTAAGTTCTATTGAAAATAAGTCCTAACATAATCGTCGCTAAAAGTAATTTTTTGTGACGATTTTTTATATATGTCGCTAAAAATTAACAATTAGTGACTTTTTTTATTACGATCTTTATAAATTATTACTAAAACTTACAATTAGTGACTTTTTTTGTGACGGAATTTTCAATCTATTATTAAAAGTTAAAAATTAGTGACTTTTTTTGTGAGCATTTTTTTTAACTGTCTCTAAAACTTTTAATTAGTGACATTTTTTGTGATAAAATTTTCAAACTGTCGTTAAAAATTAACAATCAGTGACCTTTTTTTTAATAATGTATAATGAAAAATATTATTAATTATCATAAAACTTATTTAACAATAAATCCACTTAGTAGAACCTGTACGTACGTCCCTCGTTACCCAATTTTTCCTCTTATTGATGTGCCCACAAATGAAATATGTGCAAGGAAGTAGAGTCGTGTGGGAAAATTATTGTTTGCTTGTAGGCAAATTGATAGTGTTACAATTTGATTGAATTAGTGAGACTCGTCATCTTTTTGTCTTCTTTTAAGAGATTAAGGGGTTGTTTGCGGTGTCTTAAATAAGTGTACTTTGTTGTACGACACCTTTTTCTCGGTAGAATGTAGGAGATAAGGACATGATTGCCTCCTTCGCGGTCAGCCATTTGGACTGTGCAATTCGGCTCGTGGGGCCCACTACAAGTCCCATTTTGATAATATGAATCGTTCAATATATAGAACTCATCAAGTACTATATGCCATTAAAAAATCACATTGATTGGATATCGAAATCACATTAATCGGATTAGTTTTGTTCACCAGTTAACTATAACACCATCAGTTTTTTTTATACAAAACTGATTTGATCATATAGTTAGCGATATTCGATCAACGTGATTTTTTACAAGCATATAGGACTCAACGAGTTCTATATATTGCACGGTTCAGATTATCAAAAATGTGACCTGAGGTGGACCCTACGAGCTAAATAGCACAATCTAAATGGTTACCGGCGAAGGAAGCAATCATTTATAGACCAATACAGCAGACTGATCGCGCGAACAGCCCATCACCTTATGTACTACTAGCCTCTAAAAATGTGTTGATAAGCTTCTAAAAAAGAGTCATATATATATATATATATATATTTGTGAATAGTGATAGCTTTTTAATTTTTTAAGTTAACTTTTTGACTTTTTGTCTTTTTCAAGTCATGTCAAACCAGGCCTAAAGTTATGTTAGGAATCTCAAAAATTCTATCAAACCTCTCACATGGGCGTAGAACCCACACACATGTGGATTTGTGTGAGTCCCACATATAAATTTGTGTGAGTCCCACATGTGAATTTGTGTGAGTCCCACCCCATGTAAGGGGTTTAATAGAATATTTTAGATACATAGAATTTTTTAAAAGACTATAACACACTTATTCTTCAATAAATGATGTGAAACAATATTACCAATAACTCCTCAGTGGTGTGACCATTTGAAAATTGTGGGTAATATATTTAGGAAAATGCTATAGTAAAAAATAAAATTTAATAAATTATTTGACATTCTTTCATAACCCATAGTTTGGGCCAATCAATCACAAGCCTCCACTAGTGGTGCCATGATCAAATAGAATTTTGCTTTTGATTGAGAGTCATAGACCCTACCTTCGTAATATTCAAAATTCCAGAGACTCAAAATGGAGAGATGACTTTTAGGAGTTCTAGAGATTGGGTTTGACAATTACGTTTTTAGTATTTTTTTAAAAAATTTTAATTTTCCTTTTGTTATTGCAAAAGTTTAGGTAAGTGATTTTTTTTCATTAGATTATGTTTGGCATGGATTTTTTTTATTATTTTAGTCACAGAAAGATAAAATGAGCTAAAAAATTAATAAAATAAAATGTCACATTCAAAATATAATCATTTTATTTTTCTCTCACAAAAGTCAAAAAAGTCAAAAATTTATTCTAAACGAAATTTTTTAGCTTCAGGTTAAAATAGCTGTTACGACTCACTCCCCGTATCTAAGAATTAAGCATCGTGATGGCCAGTAACTGAGGTTACCTCCGGCCAATTCTTAAACAAATAAATAAACACGAGCGGAAGTAATATTTAAATGATGGTACTAAAATAATTATCGGAACTTCTATTTTTATTACAAAATATATTGACCAAAAAGGCCGATATTTACATATAAAAATATCATAAAAGTGTTGTGTATGTCTATTCCGCAGCCTCGCACCTAAGATTTTTCAAAAGTTATTTCTGAATTGCATTGTTTCCTGAAAATTGGTAAACAACTATAAGCACTTGACAGAGTGAGAAATATTATACCTAGAGTATAAGGGACACGGAATAACCATGGATAGTTAATTAGGTCAAAACATTTACATAACTCAGTTTGGTAAATAAATCATTGGTGGCAGAAACTGAAATAAATAAATTATGTAAATAAATAACCATAACCACGGTACAGAACAAAACAGAGATCACAGAAGTGATAGTCAGAACAGAAGTACGGATTCAAGAGGTGGCTCGTACGGATTATAGAGGTGGCTCCCACAATAGTGTAGCACTTATCTCCGTACAGAGCAGAGGTCTGGATTCAAGAGATGGCTCGTACGGATTATAGAAGTGGCTCCCACAATAATATAGCACTTATCTTCGCACAGCACTTTGCTCCGCACAGAACAGAGGTCAATGGATCCATGACAAACAGAGGATCACAAAGTGGCCAAATAGAGACCAATGGTTATTTAAGTCCCCCAAAGCATGAGACTCCCGTGGCGGTACTTACAAAACATAATTATTTATAAGGTTTGTTGGCTTATTTTTCCTACGAAGGAAAATATCATAAATGCGAGCGTGCCAGCAAGGATTGAAAAATCCTTACAGATTAAATTCAAGCCAATTATCAAGCGATTGTGTTGACGGTTCTTTTGCCTCAACGAAGAGGACTTCAAGATTGCCAAGTGTAAAGAAAAGAAAAATTAAAAGAAGAATGGGGAACAGAGAAAGATGATTGAGTGAACAATCAAAGTAATAATTACTTACCTCTACTCCTATGCTTCGAAAAGAAAGTGCATAAAATGCTTCGAAATGGAAATGCTGAAAATAAATGCTTCGAAATATAAATCTATGTTAAACTACTCCTAAGATAAGGAAAATAACAAGAAATATTAAAATCAAGTGTCTTTGATTATGAATTCTGGATCCTTCCATTATCTTTATAACTTCCTTTAACTTCCAAATGAATAAGAGGATGCCACGTGTCATGCAATTATATAAATAATAAATAATAATAAAAATTGCAGATTTATAGTGTTAACATTACCCCCCGCGGCCCTAAAAAATGATGTTTATTTGAATTTTTGAAGGGCCGAACCAAGCACATGACTAACCTAAGCAGCAAAGTGCTTCGAATGATGTAACAACACCAATAAAGTGCTTCGAATGATGTAACAACACCAATAAAGTGCTTCGAATGATGTAACAACACCAATAAAGTGCTTCGAATGATGTAACAACACCAATAAAGTGCTTCGAATGATGTAACAACACCAATAAAGTGCTTCGAATGATGTAACAACACCAATAAAGTGCTTCGAATGATGTAACAACACCAATAAAGTGCTTCGAATGATGTAACAACACCAATAAAGTGCTTCGAATGATGTAACAACACCAATAAAGTGCTTCGAATGATGTAACAACACCAATAAAGTGCTTCGAATGATGTAACAACACCAATAAAGTGCTTCGAATGATGTAACAACACCAATAAAGTGCTTCGAATGATGTAACAACACCAATAAAGTGCTTCGAATGATGTAACAACACCAATAAAGTGCTTCGAATGATGTAACAACACCAATAAAGTGCTTCGAATGATGTAACAACACCAATAAAGTGCTTCGAATGATGTAACAACACCAATAAAGTGCTTCGAATGATGTAACAACACCAATAAAGTGCTTCGAATGATGTAACAACACCAATAAAGTGCTTCGAATGATGTAACAACACCAATAAAGTGCTTCGAATGATGTAACAACACCAATAAAGTGCTTCGAATGATGTAACAACACCAATAAAGTGCTTCGAATGATGTAACAACACCAATAAAGTGCTTCGAATGATGTAACAACACCAATAAAGTGCTTCGAATGATGTAACAACACCAATAAAGTGCTTCGAATGATGTAACAACACCAATAAAGTGCTTCGAATGATGTAACAACACCAATAAAGTGCTTCGAATGATGTAACAACACCAATAAAGTGCTTCGAATGATGTAACAACACCAATAAAGTGCTTCGAATGATGTAACAACACCAATAAAGTGCTTCGAATGATGTAACAACACCAATAAAGTGCTTCGAATGATGTAACAACACCAATAAAGTGCTTCGAATGATGTAACAACACCAATAAAGTGCTTCGAATGATGTAACAACACCAATAAAGTGCTTCGAATGATGTAACAACACCAATAAAGTGCTTCGAATGAGTATGAAATTTCATAATTTGGCTCTTTAAAAACGGATTCTTGAACCCCCCGAGCCATTGATGAAATCAATTCTTTGCTTTTGTTATTTTTAACCATGGAAAAATTCTGAAAATATTCACCAATTCCGGCCATTAAGGCCTCAGTTAAAGACTTGGTAGTGAGAGTTGATAACTCATCATTCCATTGGCGAATTTTCATATCAAGTTGATGAATTTCTCCAATTAAATGGTGTCTTTTTTCTTCCACCAAATAATATTGTAAGGGATGAAAGTTTATTTCATCAAGAAAATGGATCTCTTCTTGAAGATCCAAAATTTCTCTTTCACGCCAATATATTTCATATTGACAAGTTCGAATGGCGAAATCCAAATAGTTTGTCATTTCTTACACTTGGCTGTCCCACTGGGCGTGCCAAAAATTGTTGGCTTATTTTTCCTACGAAGGAAAATATTATAAATGCGAGCGTGCCAGCAAGGATTGAAAAATCCTTACAGATTAAATTCAAGCCAATTATCAAGCGATTGTGTTGACGGTTCTTTTGCCTCAACGAAGAGGACTTCAAGATTGCCAAGTGTAAAGAAAAGAAAAATTAAAAGAAGAATGGGGAACGGAGAAAGACGATTGAGTGAACAATCGAAGTAATAATTACTTACCTCTACTCCTATGCTTCGAAAAGAAATTGCATAAAATGCTTCGAAATGGAAATACTGAAAATAAATGCTTCGAAATATAAATCTATGTTAAACTACTCCTAAGATAAGGAAAATGACAAGAAATATTGAAATCAATTGTCTTTGATTTAAGTTCTGGATCCTTTACAATGTAGCCATTAATGGCTATTTATAGAAGAAAAAATACAGCAATAACTACTTAGTAACTACCCATTTCTTCCATCTTCATTCTTGTCTTGCCATGTGTCCTTCCACTCATCCACTTTGTCCTTCACATTCTCCATTATCTCTATAACTTCTTTTAACTTCCAAATGAATAAAAGGATGCCACGTGTCCTGCAATTATATAAATAATAAATAATAATAAAAATTGCAGATTTATGGTGCTAACAAGGTTATAGTCAAATATTCTTTAAAATATAAATAAACATATTCATGAATTTCCTTTTAAGCAAATAGAATTCAGAAAATAATCCACGTAACTGAAATATTAATATAGTTTATAATAATTTATAAAACATAACTTGTATAAAATAAACTATGGTAAGTTAAAATATAGGTCTCGTTTGGGATGCTACCTTTTTAGCCAATTAGTCAAAAAGTTACTAAATTAGCCAATTAGTTATACCAAAAAGTTAACAATTACGGCTTCTCTCTACTTTTTGCACAGCTTTTCGTAATTAGTCAAAAAGTCATCCCAAACATACAAGTTTTTTTTACCTACCTTTTTAGCCAATTAGCCAAAAAGTTACTAAATTAGCCTGTTCCCAAACGAAAATACATTATGGTGACTCAACGTATAATATAACTTACCTTAACTTTAATACCTCACTCTTTCTTTCCACTATCAAAGACCCTCTTAACTTTTACTATTTTTTTCCTTCATTCTCTTTTTTCTTTCTCCTTCCTTTCTCTCTTTCTCTTCCTTTCTTTCTTCTTTCTTTTTCTTTCCACACAGACCACCTCCTCCTTACTTATAAGGAGCTGGGAACGTTATCCGCGCGAATACTTCAACAGATTCGATAATAAATTATAAAGATTTATACTTATTCCTAATAAATATTTAAGATAATTATATTTTAACTTAGTTTTTTAATATAATTATATAAATAATTAATTTCTAATTAAATTATACTCTATCATATACTAACCAAAAATTAATTATTTATTTTACTACCATACCCATTATTATTATTATTATTTATACTTTGACCCATAAATTCATAATAATTATATTATTACACATAATAATACAAAATAAATCGTATATTTTTTCTAACTGTGATAAAATAATATTAGTATAAAACTTACAGAATAATTAAAAATCTGGGTTGTTACAATCTTTCCTCCTTTTAAAATTTCGTTCTCGAAATTTATCATATGTGTAAGTTATCTGTTGCGTACTATGATAAATATACATTAGATGATTAATCTGATAGAAAATATTACCTCAAAAAAACTTTACCAAAAATAACTCATTATCTAGTTGTCAAAAATTGTTTTGGACAAAAATGAGAAATAATGAGCGACTTTTAAAAACTTTTCACTTGTTTTGTTTACGATAAAAAAAATAAAATGAGAACACAATGACAGAATCATATGTAAGAGTTGAAAAAATTTGAGATGAACTTTTCATTGATGAGAAATAGTTTTAAAATTAGTATTTGTAAAATTTGAACTCACTTTTTAAAAAAATCGAAATGATTTTTTTTTTTTTTTAATACTGAACTGAAAATTTCATGTATTTAATTATATTATAATTTTGATGGGTGCTTGAGCTTGACATCTTTTGTTTCTTTTCTTTGTTTTGCTATAACAAATATAAATTATATCTATTATCCTTCACAAATTATGCACACGAAAAAAAAAATAACAAATAATCATATAAAATTATAATATAATTAAATCGACTAACAAAATATAATATTTAGGTACTAATTATCGGCTATCCTACTTCTTAAATGTTCATGTGTCCTATGCTCCAATGATGATTTATTTATTTGTTTATAAACCATTGTTCTGATACCATTTGTCACGACCCGCTCTCCGTACCCAAGGGTTAAGCATCGTGACAGTCAGTAACTGAGGTTACCTCCGGCCAATTCTTAAACAAATAAATAAACGCGAGTGGAAGTAATATTTAAATGATGGTACCAAAATAATCATCGAAATTTTTATTTTTATTACAAAATATATTAACAAAAAAGACCGATATTTACATATAAAAATATCATAAAAGTGTTGTGTGTGTCTATTCCGCAACCCCGCACCTAAGACTTTCTTAAACAAATAAATAAACGCGAGTGGAAGTAATATTTAAATGATGGTACCAAAATAATCATCGAAATTTTTATTTTTATTACAAAATATATTGACAAAAAGGATCGATATTTACATATAAAAATATCATAAAAGTGTTGTGTGTGTCTATTCCGCAACCCCGCACCTAAGACTTTCCAAAAGCTATTTCTGAATTGCGTTGTTTCCTGAAAATTGGTAAACAACTATAAGCCCTTGGCAGAGTGAGAAATATTATACCAAGAGCATAAGGGACAAGGAATGACCATGGATAGTTAATTATGCCAAAACATTTACATAACTCAGTTTGGTAAATAAATCACTGGTGGCAGAAACTGAAATACATAAACTATGTAAATAAACAACCATAACCACGGTATAGAACACAACAGAACAGAACAGAGATCACAGAAGTGACAGTCAAAACAGAGGTGCGGATTCAAGAGGTGGCTCGTACGGATTATAGAGGTGGCTCCCACAATAGTATAGCACTTATCTCCGCACAGCACTTTACTCTGCATATAGCAGAGGTTCGGATTCAAGAGGTAGCTCCTAACTACTTGAAAATTAAGTCAGAAAATGGCCCAAAATAATTTAAATTAGAAAAGATTAACTAGCTCCTCAAATCCTAGAATTAGAATCTTTTAAGTGATTATATAATAGGATTTCGCATATCCACTGGTTGTTTGAAGAACAGAATTAGAATCTAATAATAATGAACAGAATACAGAATGTAGGAACAATTGTTTAATGAAATCTATTTGATGAATATAATACATATGCAAGTGTTTTTATTTTGGTTAGAACTTATGTGTGAGATGGGAATAATAATTATCTATGCAAGTGAAGAATTATTTTGACTGGGAATAAGAATTATTTATTTTACATATTTATGTGTGAGTTTTTGGTTAGAACTTTTCTGCTTTTGTAATGGAGTTGAAAACAGGAGACTAAACTTCCTAATGCCTCGTAACTCGTAATGCCTTGATATTTTTATTCTTCTGCATTTTTGTTGCTAGGATATTTGATTATGCACTAGAAGACCAAATTCAAAATCGGGTCTTGTCCACTCTTTATCTATATGTATATCTTTGTTGGATCCAAAAAGATCAACTCCTTCTCCCATGTTTCATTTCTTCCGAAGTCAACACATCTATGAGTCACCTACACCTGTTAATCCTGAGACCGTTGGTGCAATGCTGCCCAAGCTTGGTAAGCGTGTCATAAAATTTGTGTATGTTTGCTTGTGATGTCAAGGTTTCTTTCTACCTTATGTTAAATTTGTTTCTCTACCCACTTCAGTAACTTAGAATATGAATTTATGGCTATAGCTTGTGCACAAATTGGATGTTTATGTACTTGTCTTAAATGGGAAACTTTTTTCCCTTTCTTTGTTCTGAAATTGATATTTCTGAGTTTCTTTTCTTTGGATTGAGGTTCCTTTGCTTTGTTCTATGTAATATCATGAGCTTATATGTTATGATAGACTATCTGCATTCTATTGATGTGAATTAGTGGTGGAAACTGTTGAACATTGTTTTAAATTTTGTTTTTATTAACTTTGAAGTTAATTCATGAATTGAAACACATGATATCTACACTCGTTACCGACATTGGTGGCAAGTTCCCTGTACATTGATGGTTTTTGGGTACTGGCCTCCCATTTTTTTTATGATGAAGAAGAGATTATTACATAGTACGAAACGGAAAGATATAAGACAATCAAGAAGAATAATAAGAAAATCGATGCTCTACCATGTCCCTTCTCATTTGTTGAGTTTATACATATTTATTTATGTACTTAAACATGTAAAGGTATATATTGAAACACCTCAACTTAGAAACTTGATTAGTTGAGCTAAGGTATTGGGATAGTTCCTTTGGATGGCAACTTAATGCTGTGACTTTTGGCCAAGAAAATAGTGGTGTATTGAACATTGAAAGGGGAGGTGCACGTGCCCCCTGGTCCTTACGTGGCTCCCCCTGTTGATGACTGTTAACCAAGTTGTCAAAGGCCAGGAGTTGTGCAGCAAACCTGAAAGAAAAACTAAATCAAGATAAGTTTTACTTAAGATCCTTTATTCAATTTAAGTTCTTCAAAAAGACAAAATGAACAAATTTTCTGAAGAACAAGTTGACCAAAAACCAGCAAGGTTGCAATTCCTTGTTTCACATTCATTCTAGCTCCATTGAGAATTAGAATGGGAGCTAGCTAAATGTTCTCACATATTTTATAAGCTATTGTAAGCTAAGATTGATTGATAGCTGGAAAGCTTAATAAGTGTTACAAACTCTCTTAAATAGGAAGTTACTGAAAGAAATCTACTTTATCAGAAATTAAAGTAAGATATGTGACTCTGGGTAAACACAAACACACACACACACACACACACACAAACATCATATTTAGGACATGCTATTGGCATTTATCTTAGCTTCTTGTACTCCACATATTTGAGTTCCAGAGAAGCCAAAAAGCACATGAAAAATGGATCACAAGATGCTAAAGTGGAGTGCCAATGGGGCAATCACATGCACACGGACACTTGCAAATTAGTCTTAAACTTATTAGTTATGATATGAATTAAACTCAACATTCAACTTAAGTAAAATGGTGCTCCATTCTGTTTTACAGAAGATAACGAATCATAGATTTAGAGTTTGGAATCTTACTACAATAACTCTAAGAGCAAGTGGTTTTATTTTAGATCTCAGTTTTCTTCCTTCTTCCTTCCTTTTACGTAGAAAAGTCAGTGTGAAAATTGTTATAATTCTTTCCACTTTAATTTGAAGAGGACATGCCCTCAAGCCAGCTTTGACCATAAGTCACTCTTTTTGCTCAAATAGATCCAATCCACAGACTAGTTATGATGATAACTATAGTTGTCTAGTATTACTGTTATTATTACTGTTATGCTTTCTTTTTCTTTTCTTTTTTTTGGTGATGAGAGGTAATATAGTTTGACTTATTCTTTTTTTTTTTCCCCTGGTATAGGAAGTATGGGCTAGATGACAATACAATTGACTTTATTGGCCATGCATTGGCACTCCATATAGATGATAGTTACTTGGACCAGCCTGCCATGGATTTTGTGAAGAGAATTAAGGTAAAACATTTGGTTCCTGCTTAAGTTATTTGTTTTATTTTTCCCAATGTCTCCACTTTGAAGATCTTGGAATGATTTCTACCCTTTATACACCAATGTTGTGTTTGATCCGTTCAATGCTCTACTGTTTTCTATTTTTCATTTCATATGGTAGTAAATGATGTCTCAACTACAGACAACTGTCATTTCACATGGCAGTTCAAAGAAACATGAGTCCTATGTTACATTCCATTCTATCAATGGCCATAATCTTAGTTAAAGCACAAGATAACAGGTCTTTCTTTACAATCTCAATCCTAGTTAATTTAATTTGACGAGGTAATACAAGTTGGGAGCAGCTCATCTCTTCTCATTTTCCCTCCTTCAAATTGATGTGAATAGTGAGTGAGGTTTTCCTTTTTGCATATTCTGTTTACAGCAGTCAGTGTAATGACCAGCTAATTTACTTCAGCTTTGTTTTTGAAAAGCTATATGTAAAATCTTTAGCTCATTTCCGGGGAGGGTCTCCTTATACTTATCCATTGCATGGACTTGGAAAACTACCTCAGGTGTGTTGTCATTGGAATTGCAAGAACCTTTTAGGGGCTATATAATTTATTCTCAACTTTTTCTAACATTATTGATAGGCATTTGCTCGTTTGAGTGCCATCTATGGTGGAACTTACATGCTCAACAAGCCAAAATACAAGGTAAATTTTTATGATTCTCTGATATCCTTGAAACCATATAAATAGCCTTGTTGAGCCTAAGTGTTTTTTACTGGGTTGAAGGGCTAAAGGCAGCACCAAGTGAGTGATTCTTTCAACTGGAGAGGGAAAAAATGGATCATTCAGTTAATGCCAAAGATTAAATAAATTCTTTAATTTCCTGCCGAGCAATCGTAAGTTGAAACTGATAGTTTTCATTATCTTTAAATGATTCCCAACAAGTAGCATTTCACATGGCAGTTCAAAGAAACATGGGTCCTATGTTACATTCCATTCTATCAATGGCCATAATCTTAGTTAAAGCACAAGATAACAGGTCTTTCTTTACAATCTCAATCCTAGTTAATTTAATTTGATGAGGTAATACAAGTTGGGAGCAGCTCCTCTCTTCTCGTTTTCCCTCATTCAAATTGATGTGAATAGTGAGTGAGGTTTTCCTTTTTGCATATTCTGTTTACAGCAGTCAGTGTAATGACCAGCTAATTTACTTCAGTTTTGTTTTTGAAAAGCTATATGTAAAATCTTTAGCTCACTTCCGGGGAGGGTCTCCTTATACTTATCCACTGCATGGACTTGGAAAACTACCTCAGGTGTGTTGTCATTGGAATTGCAAGAACCTTTTAGGGGCTATATAATTTATTCTCAACTTTTTCTAACATTATTGATAGGCATTTGCTCGTTTGAGTGCCGCCTATGGTGGAACTTACATGCTCAACAAGCCAGAATGCAAGGTAAATTTTTATGCTTCTCTGATATCCTTGAAACCGTATAAATAGCCTTGTTGAGCCTAAGTGTTTTTTACTGGGTTGAAGGGCTAAAGGCAGCACCAAGTGAGTGATTCTTTCAACTGGAGAGGGAAAAAATGGATCGTTCATTTAATGCCAAAGATTAAATAAATTCTTTAATTTCCTGAGGAGCAATCGTAAGTTGAAACTGATAGTTTTCATTATCTTTAAATGATTCCCAACAAGTAGCGAAAGAGGAAGAGGATGTTATGCATAAAATGAAAACAAGATAGGTAAAAAAACAAGTGCTTATAGATCATCAAATACCTTGCAAATGCAAGGAAATTTACAAGATGGCTGCACTGACAGTTGTTACAATAGACCAGCCAAAAACACAAAATAACTTGCTATTTCTGTAAACAAGTGTGGTTGATTTGAGGACCTGAGATGAATGTGTGGCAGCACCAGAAATGATTGATTGAGAAATGAATGCATTATGCTTTTTTTTTTTCTTTTTTCTTTTCTTCCAATTAAAGCTGTCAAAACTTTTATATTGGTGTTTACTCTATTTATTCATTTTTTGATTGTCCATATTTGCCTCAAATCATGCTTGTCGACACTGCAGCTTGTCCTACTGAGCGTATACTGTCTTCTATGTTGTCTGAATCAGCCTGGCACTTTGCACGTCAAAGAAATCTGTTTATTTCAGCTGAAAATTGTGCATCTAATATAAATAAGGAGAGTTGTTGTAGTCCACAACAATCAACCTAAAAACCCGAACAATCATTGGGTAGGGTATACTAAGAGGCATCATAAAAATATAGGCATTGATCATTGCTTGCACCTTTCAATTGGTAGCATTTCCCCTCCCCCCCTCCCTTCTCTGATTTTATTTTATTTATTTTTTTTAAACAAAATTTCATGTGTTAATGACTCAACTGACCAACCCTCATTGGATTATTGAATGCATATACTTATTGCACGTTGTTTTGTTGTCACGGAGAACATTAGATCACAACATATGTTGAATGTTAATTGTTGGCTTGCAGACTCTGATTGAAGAAAACCCAACTTGATTTTCCTTGAATTCTTTAGAAAACACAGTTCAAGGCCAACAATAGAGTGTTGGATGAGACTCTGTTATATATATATATATATAAGCAACACATGTAGGTGGTTCATAGAGCTATTATTTGCCTTTGGTGTTCGATATAACTGGGTTACCGTGCATTAAGTAGGCAGGGTGAGCAATGAGCATATAAATTGTTTGGGTTAATTACAATTTATCCCCTTGTAGTTTTGTCCAAAAACACTATACCCCTATTAGGTTTAAAAGTATACACATAATCTCCTTGGTTCTTGTTGGCATTAGTGCTAGTGATACATGGTATTTTTGTGATCTTTTGACATCCTTTGTTATCCGTGTTGCTTATCATCAAGGATCACTTCTACTCTTTGAAGTTTTGGATTGTTATATGCATTTCTACTAAATTGGTTTATAAAATAAAATTATTTATATATGAGTTTAGATGCTATTGATAATATGTTAATGTTTTCCTTGTTTATTTTCTTTACAGATTGGTTTCTGATGACGTTTGGAAGCATACTTGCAATTGAAGATCAACTGTTGAACTTAGTTCTAGTTGCAAATCAAGATTGAGTGTTTTTTTTTTTCTTCGGACTCAACGTTAGTTCATTTTGGAATTTGATATGTTGATTTTTTTTATTATACTTAATGGATTATTATTAAATTTGTTTGATGGATATATTTTCATTTATAATATAAATTATTTAGTGAATTTTTTTGTGGAGTGGTATATAACAACTAGTGGATTTCTTAGTACATTTAAAAGGCTATTGAGATATGAGCAGGGATATTTGTGAAATAATAATTTAAATTGAAATATAAAATATGAAACAAGTTCAGTGACGAATTTTTTTTCATTTATACTTGTTATTATGACAAAGTGATTTTTTGTCGCTAATAAATATTTTTTGCGACAAAATTTATTCCAGCTTATATATAAAATATTTGGTTGATTTTGTTGTTTGGTGACTAAAAATTTTGTCACGTATATATATTTTTGTCACGAAATATATTTCGTCACCCAAATATGACTTTTGGAGACGAAAAATGTCATCATCTTTACATCTTACTGTGACGAAATTATTTCCTCATCAATGATCAACATGTGTGACAAATTTATTTGTCAACTAAAGTTAAAGATGTGGTATTGAATAACTATTTGGTGACAAAAATGAGAATTTTTAGTGACAAAATGTTGTTTTATTAGTGACAAAAAAGTTTCGTCACTGAAGTAATTTCATTGGTGATGAAATTATTTTTCGTCACGATGCTTTTTAGTGACAAACATTCAATGACGAACACGGTGACGAAAATATTTCCTCACAAATATATATAGTGACGAAATTAGCTCTTTGGAGAAGAAAAAAATTCGTCATCCAAGACCCAATTTGTTGTAGTGAATCGTTATAGTACGGAGACTCTACGGGGGTCGCGAGCTTGAGTGTCTTCTCTTCTTCGAGCCCTTTTAGTCCTTATTCTCTCAGGCCTAGAGTAGCGTATCCTGAAAGTCTTTGATTGTGTATCGCTCGACCTGAGACTTCTACTTTCAGTCCGTGATAGTGTGACTTATCTGTCACAATCTTCTCAGTGGCAATAGTGTGTGTTGCCTTTGCGTCCCTCTTTTATTGATTTTTGAGTACATGTAATTTCTTCATTCCACAAACATCCCGTAGGCCTCAAAAGGAATGAGAAGTGAAACACTAATTACTCATATGAATTTTGTCAAAACACACACTCCTCTCTCTCTCTCTCTCTCATTGTGTGGTGAGTTATAAAATATGTTTTCAATCGGTCAATAAAATTTCCAACATGAGTAAGTATAAAGTTTGAAACAAAGTAGTACATGAATAAATTATACTAAATTATTATTGTAACTTTCATGAATAAATTAATATTTTATAAAATATTGTACAACTGAACTTTAAAAGATGCCGATTTTAGATAGGAGCTAACTTCAAAAGATGCCGATTTTAGATTTCAGCTATTGGCCTAATGTTGACTGTGTCATTAGACTTCGCTCTCTCCTCAAAGTTCGCACCATTCATTTTAGCTGTAGGCATATTATCATGCAAAGAAATGGTCATCATCATAAATGCCCCTTTTAAAACCCTCTATATATATACACTCCCCCACTTTAGCAAATACCATTCTTAACTCTCCAATACTCTCTTGAAGCTAGTTCAAAAACCCTAGTAGCTATGGTACTTTGATTTTCTTTTTTATTTTAGAGTTAATTATGTAATTTTGATCCCCAAAAAAATGTTAGTCTTGTGTTATTTTAATTTTTAATTTAAATTATGTCAATTTGGCCTCCTAATGTGTAAAAATGTTTCAATTTGATCCCCAATATTTCAATTGTCCACAATTGCTTCTATAAACAGAGTTAAATTGAGAGACGAAATTAAAATACTTTTTATGTAGTGGAAGATCAGATTGACACAATGTAAACATTAAGAATCAAAATGACACAAGAATCATATTTTGAAAACCAAAAATATGATTAACCATTCATTTTGTGTATTACCCAGTTTGGTGTTCACCTTATTTTTCTGGTTTAACCGTTTATTTCTCAAAATCTCTTACAGGAGAAAGCTGAGCTTATTGAGGGCAAGACTGATTGGAAGGGTAGAACTGCTAGGAAGGACAAACATGGAGGAATGCTATCCGCTGCACTTGTATTAGGTAATCGCAAAACTGACTGATGTTAGTATAAAGCAGAAATGATCACTGAAATAGAACACAAAAAATGCACACCACTGAGAGTCATCCCAAAGTGTGAGTGTGAGTATTGAATTGTTGATTACTATTCCATTTAAAAGTTTAAATTATTGGAGTGGTAATTTTATTACTTTTAGGATAAACGGCACAGAACCTAAAGTTTAAAATATTTTGGTTTAAGTTTCTAGGTTTTGATTTTGTCAATTAAGTCCTAAACTATTAAGTTTGAATCAAATTAGTCTTCAGGACAATATAAAAATAAAATAAAATCCCAAAAGTTATATAAAATTGTTATATAGCCCGAATTTTAATTTATTGTTAATTTAATTATTATATCATTAACTTTTTTTTATCAGTAAAAAAAAAAATTATTGATGAAATCAACATAAGTACATATGGAATTCTATCAATAAAGAAGAGGGAAGTGTACGCAAAATATCATAGTAAAACTCCTTGATCCCAACTAGGTTAATTATCCTCTGTGTGTGTTTAGTTTAGAATTGATATCAGAGCTTAGTTTCTCAAATTTAGTAATATTAATAAATGAGCATTAGATATATTGAAGAAGTCGAAGCGGATAATTTAAATAATACTATTGCACTACAAATAGTAATCGAACGAAATAATACTATAATCAGGTTAGTAAAAAACTTAACGAAAATCTTTAAAAAAAATCAATTATAAATTATACACGAAATTTGACATCTACTATTAAATAAAGGTAAGCAAAGCTATTGTAGAAAATAAGTAATAAACTACTAAAGATAATTATCCTTATCCTGGGAAATTCTCCAAAGGAACATTTTGAATTAATTTCATCAGAAAAAATAAAAAAATAGATCTAAGTTATTATAGTTTAAAAGAACAAGAAGTAATGGCAAAATAAGAAAAAGATAATGAAACCAAAATAAAATAATATTAGAAATAGGCAAAAAATTAGATAAAATGTATAATCATGTATTAGAAGAATTAAATAATAGTAGAATTAATTCCAAACTATACGCACACAGAAGATAATTAAGTTATCAACAGAATACTTAATTTAACAATAAATTAAAATTCGGGCCTTATAATCCCCGCCCCCCCCCCCCACCTGCCACCCACCCGCCACCACTGCCACCCACCACTACCATCCACCGCCCGCCACCACCACCCGCCACCTACTTGCCACCATCACTCACAACCCACCTGCCACCACCACCAGCCACCTGCCACCCACCCGCCACCACCAGCCACCACCACTACCACCAACACCCACCACCCACCACCACCAGCTACCCACCACCCACCGTCACCACTTTCCACCACCGTCTTCCGCCGCCACTTACCACCACTTGCCATTTCTTACTCTTTTTTATATTTTTAAAATTTTTTAAATATTTTTGTCAATTACCAAACGCGTTTGTAGTTTATGTTTTTCTAAAAATAAACAAAAATCAGTTTAAATTTTTTTTGTAAATATAAACTGAAAATGTAAACGTTACCAAACACAATATTCACTAAAGATTAAATTTTTTTTTTTTGAAAAAATATGACTTTTCTAACAATTACTATATATTAATGAATCTTGTTAAAATAAATTATTTTTCTCAATTATGAGTTAAATAAGCTTAAACAGTTAGTTAATTTTTTCTAAAAATTTAAATAGCCAAAAAAATAAAAATATTAAAAAAATCATAGCCAAACATAGCCTTAACTAATTAGAAGACTTATGATAGGAAATCAACGTTAGCTCGATCCGAAATAATTAAAATGATTCACAACGCATGATGAAACCAATGGATCCTAATAAATTAGTGCATATGCTTATTTATTATATAAGTATCTAAAAAAAATGCTCCATTAATCCAAATGGTCACTATTTAATATTTCTGTTTGACTTACTTATAATATTAACCTTTGGCAATTGATTTTATCATATTAATTTTTTTTTTTTTAAATTCCGTTTTTAACTGTTAAAATGCTAAGAACTTTGTAAAGATCCAACCCATATATCTTTTTACAATTTGCATTAACTTTATCTGTATTTTCACGACCTCCTTTGAATTCTACAACTTTTTAGTGATTCAACACTAAATTGTAAGAAGGATTTAACTATATTTCCACTTTTCTTATAACTAGTAGATTTAAACAATATACTTATTTCTGTTTTAAAAAAACAATATACTTATTAATTATGTAAAAGTTTTATTCTTTTATTCTTTTCATTAAGTTCCCTGCGACTACAAAACAAAAATGACTAATTACATTAACCACCCCTAATTTTAAGAAAAATTATAGCTAACCCATTAGTTTAGGAAAATTACATTGACTCCCCCAACATTTATTATCTCATTACAATTACACTCACTCCGTTAGTCGACCTTCAGGCATTTGAATGGTCACACCCATCCCACCTCCATCTTCTATTTTCCTTCTCTCGAACAACTTTTTTTTTTTTTTTTTTTTTTTTCTCTTTTTTTCTTTTCATGGCAAGACAAGCCTCCACAATCTTTGATTACCTCGCCAACTCCTTCTTGGACTCACCCTCACTTGCCACACCATGCCACTACCTTGCTTCTCTTTTCACCACCATATGTTATCATCATTTTTCCTCCTCCATTGCATGTATGTCACAACATACCAAAATCATAATACCTATCAAGACAAAATCTCATTACACAACAAGATTAATACTTACAACAATTGCCGCCGAAATTTGAAATCACAATCCTCGATTCGCAATTCTCAAATTGATTCAAAAGAAAGGTGGATATGGGTAGTTGTTGGGAGTAATGGCAGTCACATGCGACAAAAAGATGGTGAAATGTAGTAGTAGAAATATTAGTGGTGTATGGTATGCTACAATAATAGCATGAAAATAGACAATGAAGTGACTAATGACATGCAAAAAGGGGGAAAAAAAATAGTACAGTAGTTTAGGAAGAAGAGATGTGAGAGGTTACAGAGGAAATTTAAGAAAAAAGAAAAAAAGAAAAAGATGGGATGACAATAGACTAACTATGTAAATTAAATTCTGTTATTCCGAGTTAGGGTGATTTGATAAATTTAACTTTTTTGCTAGATCTGTTGGGAATTATTTATAATTTTTCAAACTTTAGACAGTTCAAAGCATTTTTGCTCTTACGCTATGTTTGAATTGAGTGATTTAGAAAGAAAAGAAAAGAAATAGAGTGATATGTATTTCTCTTATTTGTTTGGATAACCTAAGTAGAGAGAAATGAGAAGAAATGAAGAGAAACTCATTTATCTTATAAGCCTCATTTTCAATCTTACCAAAAGTGGAGAGATTGGGAGAGAAAAGAAACCACTATTTTTATAATACCAATTTTGTCCCTATAAAAATAAAAAAAATAAAATGATTGAAAATGTAAAAAGGTTATTTTGATAATATAACATAAAATAATTTCTTTTTTTTTTCTCTTAATAAAACCTAACCAAACAAGAATGGAAGAAATCACAATCATTTCTTTTCTTTTATTTTTTCCTTATCTAAACAAAAAAGAGAGAAATCATAATCATTTTTTTTCTTTTCTTTTCTATTATTATTTGAGTAACCATTTCTTTTCTTTTCCCTCCCAAACTGTTAAACTGATCAATGGCGAAACTGAATTTAAAAAAAGAAAAAAAAAGAAAAAAGAAAAAAAGATACTCCAACTTTCTTTTCCTTTCTTAATCAATCACAGCCCTCCAATCGTCATCACAGTTCATGTTCACATGGATCACAGCTAAAATCAAACCACGTGTGAACACAAAAGGCTTGTTCTTGTTCATGTTCGTGTTCATGTTCATTGTTTCTGGGTTGGTTTGGTAATTTGGACACAAATGATGACACAACGTCGAGGTCAACAAAATTCCATCCAACCTGTACAAACAATTATATACAAATACATGTGTATTTCAATTTTATATGCCTATTAGACGGCCATTTGTCACATCAGAGCCCACCAACTTCTCTTCCTAGGCCGGCCTTCCCAACCCCTTTTGATTCTCTCCTTTCACCAAACAATTCAAGCTAATATTATACATATACTTCATCTCCATCCTCAGAGCCGCCTTTATTCAGGTTTGGTTTTTTCTCACTTCAATTTCCATTTGACTCCTATTCTGTTTGTCAGCACTTTTGAACTTCAAAAATCAAGCTTTTTAGTGATGGGGTTTTGAGTTTGAGTTTGTTTTCTCATCTGGGTAGTCAAGAATCTCCACTAGAACCCTCTTATATCGCCTTGTTGGTTTTATTGGTTCTTCTTGGGGGGGTTTTTAGGCCTCGTCTCATCTGGGTTTGTCTCATTTCTGGATTTGGTAAATGGGTTATCTGAGAATTCAGAATAGTATTGATGGTTTTGGCACTTTGAATTATGGGTTTTATTAATTTGTTAGTTTTGGGGAGTTGAAACAGCTGGGTTTTGAGTATTTGTCACTTTGTGGTAGGTTACTTAGCTACGTATGATCAGTATAACAAAATAGCAACAATATCTATAAAAATACAATAAATCAAGCTTAGATGCACAACAAGCAAGATAAGTAAAATCTACCCCTTACTTATGGAAATAAGTCAAGACCTCACTCGAATAACAAGATGAAGACTTGAATCCATGAAATACTATTTTCGAGGAAAGTAGACTCTAACCATTATCGAAAGCAAAACTACAATACTAGAAAATGCAAGAAAATAAGTAAAAAGATAGAAGATAAATGAAATCTACCTACAACACATGAGAATGAGTATGAATCTTATTCAAAGAACAAAACCAAAGCTTGGGCTTCTTATACAATAGATTTGTGTAAGGATTCCACCATCTTCACAAAAATTACTTTACAAACACAATAGAAAAGCTAATCTACACAAATTGAGAAAAGAGGGGGGATGGGGGTAGATGACACAATAAATCTACTCTAAAGACATGGAAAGAGGCGTGAGCTAGAATCAAAGGCCTCAATCCATGAAAAAGAGTAGATTCAATCAATCATCAAAGGCGAAGCAAGATTATGAACATGAAATAAAGCATTAAACAATAAAAGAAAATACACAATGATAATTATCTACCCTCTAAGAATGGAAATGAGCATGGAATACCCAAATCCATGAACTAATGGATTAAGGAGGTAGATTCAAACATATCAAATGAATAAACCATGTTTGGCTGCTACGAAAATACAAGAAAGTGAAAAAGAAAATGAGACAATGAAGCTACATCAACAACCTATGGGATTTGGCCAGAATCCCCTAATTATTCCAGCCCAACAATCACTATAATCCAACAATATCAAAGAAAAGGAATGTTTGGATGGAGAGAAAGAAAAAAAAAGAAAAGAAAAGAAAATAGGCTTTTTATATTCTTCTAAGTCTCAAACAAGTGTTTATATAAGCCAAGGGAGCCTTTGGAATATGCCATTTTGTATGGATATTCGGAATATATTTGTATCACATTTTCCAAAATGCTGGGGAAACCACGTCTCTCATGAAGCTGTTTGAGATGCCTAATACCCACAACCACCCAACTCTTCTTGCGGGCTAGGTATCACTGTGACCATAGAAAAAAGTAATAGCGGTTGTAGATATGATCTCACCACATGATCACTTGTGAGTATAATCATCACTAGTGTAAGAAACTGCGTGTATGATCTTTACCCGCAAGTATGACCACGGGCTCATCTGCGAGTTTGTGAAAGACTAAGGGTGGACGAACAGACATATGACTAACTGTTTTCTTGAATATTTTTCCTCTTTTTGCTCAATTCGACTTTGTCTTCGCTCACTTTGGAAAGAAATAGGTTTTTTGATTACAAAAATGTGGAGTTGAACTAAGTCGAACGCTCGAAATGGCATCTTGTATCTATGAAAACTCTTTTTTGAAAACAATTTAAGGGCTTAGAAACATTTTGGCTAAAAAGGGTTCAAGGTTGGGAATTCCCTTCATTTGGAAGGCTTTGCTCAAAGGTAATTGAGATCTGTCTTTGTTTCATCATCGTGGGATCATTTGGAGGTGTCCAATCCTTAAGGCTAGTCAATAATGGTGTGTCTATATTTATCGAAATATCCATATCCACAATAGAAGGCAAATGAACTTATTATGAAAGTTGCAACTAGGGTTGTTCCGGGTCAGTTTGGCTCAGGTATACCACGACACTATCGGTTTAGAGAAGTAGTCATCCATTATTGACCAATCCACTGCTTGAAATTTTGAAAATATTTTATCCTCTTTATGATGAAAAATATTTTATTGAGAATTTTGCAAAAAAAATTATGGAAAACCCTTGTAAGAGAGATAGAAGCACCTCCAACTTAGGTGAAATGCCCTCCAACCAATGAGCAACGATAGAGATATTTCAGATAAGCAAATAGCCTCATGGTAGCATGCTAGATATAGTAAGAAAGGCAATCACAAGCAAGATGCAAAGAAACAAAATGAAGCTCACCTAGTACTCCTTTGTACCAAGCTAAAGCAAAAAGGGTTAGAAAAGTAAAATGCATTGTCTGAAATGCACAAATCCACTAAATACAACAAAACTCAAAAAAATTAATCTTATAGGCCTAATTGCCACTAAAGTGTCATATGAAATATCTCAACCATGGTAGGTTACTTAGCTACGTATGATCAGTATAACAAAATAGCAACATTATCTATAAAAATACAATAAATCAAGCTTAGATGCACAACAAGCAAGATAAGTAAAATCTACCCCTTACTTATGGAAATAAGTCAAGACCTCACTCAAATAACAAGATGAAGACTTGAATCCATGAAATACTATTTTCGAGGAAAGTAGACTCTAACCATTATCAAAAGCAAAACTCCAATACTAGAAAATGCAAGAAAATAAGTAAAAAGATAGAAGATAAATGAAATCTACCTACAACACATGAGAATGAGTATGAATCTTATTCAAAGAACAAGACCAAAGCTTGGGCTTCTTATACAATAGATTTGTGTATGGATTCCACCATCTTCACAAAAATTACTTTACAAACACAATAGAAAAGCTAATCTACACAAATAGAGAAAAGAGGGGGGATGGGGGTAGATGACGCAATAAATCTACTCTAAAGACATGGAAAGAGGCATGAGCTAGAATCAAAGGCCTCAATCCATGAAAAAGAGTAGATTCAATCAATCATGAAAGGCGAAGCAAGATTATGAACATGAAATAAAGCATTAAACAATAAAAGAAAATACACAATGATAATTATCTACCCTCTAAGAATGGAAATGAGCATGGAATACCCAAATCCATGAACTAATGGATTAAGGAGGTAGATTCGAACATATCAAATGAATAAACCATGTTTGGATGCTACGAAAATACAAGAAAGTGAAAAAGAAAATGAGACAATGACGCTACATCAACAACCTATGGGATTTGGCCAGAATCCCCTAATTATTCCAGCCCAACAATCACTATAATCCAACAATATCAAAGAAAAGGAATGTTTGGATGGAGAGAAAGAAAAAAAAAGAAAAGAAAAGAAAATAGGCTTTTTATATTCTTCTAAGTCTCAAACAAGTGTTTATATAAGCCAAGGGAGCCTTTGGAATATGCCATTTCGTATGGATATTCGGAATATATTTGTATCACATTTTCCAAAATGCTGGGGAAACCACGTCTCTCATGAAGCTGTTTGAGACGCCTAATACCCACAACCACCAAACTCTTCTTGCGGGCTAGGTATCACTGTGACCATAGAAAAAAGTAATAGCTGTTGTAGATATGATCTCACCACATGATCACTTGTGAGTATAATCATCACTAGTGTAAGAAACTGCGTGTATGATCTTTACCCGCAAGTATGACCCACGGGCTCATCTGCGAGTTTGTGAAAGACTAAGGGTGGACGAACAGACATATGACTAACTGTTTTCTTGAATATTTTTCCTCTTTTTGCTCAATTCGACTTTGTCTTCGCTCACTTTGGAAAGAAATAGGTTTTTTGATTACAAAAATGTGGAGTTGAACTAAGTCGAACGCTCGAAATGGCATCTTGTATCTATGAAAACTCTTTTTTGAAAACAATTTAAGGGCTTAGAAACATTTTGGCTAAAAAGGGTTCAAGGTTGGGAATTCCCTTCATTTGGAAGGCTTTGCTCAAAGGTAATTGAGATCTGTCTTTGTTTCATCATCGTGGGATCATTTGGAGGTGTCCAATCCTTAAGGCTAGTCAATAATGGTGTGTCTATATTTATCGAAATATCCATATCCACAATAGAAGGCAAATGAACTTATTATGAAAGTTGCAACTAGGGTTGTTCCGGGTCAGTTTGGCTCAGGTATACCACGACACTATCGGTTTAGAGAAGTAGTCATCCATTATTGACCAATCCACTGCTTGAAATTGACCGAATCAAAAGACTAAGTTTGGCAGTCAGTTCGGTTGATTTTGAACACCTGGTAAAAAAAATAGGAAGAAAGAAATTATAAAAAATGAAATTTAAATTTCAAAATGAGAAACTTTTTTTTAGATTGAGGCAAAATAAGAAAACTTAAAATCATATATTTATTTAAATACACACATAGACACACACACAAATATATATATATATATATATAAATCTAAGAAACCAAATGTGAAAGAGAAACAAATAGAGGAAAAGTATAAAGTGAGGGCTTCCCACTTCAGCTCAGCAATGCTGCTGTGGGATCTCCTCGGAAGAGTATCTCACTGGACAACTAACAATTCAGAACCTTGTCTCGCTTCATGGGTGTAATGTGAAATGAGAAATGATAGTCTGGATCTAAAAAAGTCATAGAAAATCCACTAATCACAAGAAATACAAAACTCAGACTACATCACCAGACTTGAAGTCGCCACCAAATCTTTTGGAAAAATTAGGAAATCCTGACTTGTGCCAAAGGCCACTGTCCATCCCAACCAAAGTGTCTTGGCTTGAGAGTTTAGGTATGAGGGGGACAAAGACATGAATTGAGCACCCCCACACATCCAATCAAAGATCGGCTTCTACTAGTCCTTGATATGAGAATTATTAACACATTATGATCATATAACCCAATTATTAGTGCTACCTTTACTCTATGGAGCAGACAAGTATATAGATCAGATCACGTACTTTGGAACACTCTAATTTCTCGCCATTTGAAAAAAATTTGAAAATAAAAATCTCAGGGAAAAAGCGATATGACTAATGCACAAAGAGATTGGAACCATCCCAACTTAGGCAATGCGACCTTCATACAATGGGAAATCAAGGAAGTATAACACATAAGCACATAACCCTATGGTATCATGCTAGACATAATAAGAAGCAAACACACATGGGATGCAAAAGAAAAGAGAAAAACTCACCGAGTACTCCTTTGCACCATGCCACGAACGTGAAGGGTCAAAAATCAATGCATGATCTTAGATGTGAAGTTAAATGATATGCGAAAGAAATGAAAACGAGACTTACTGCGTACTCTAGCTAAGTGCAAAAAAAAACAACTAATTAGAAATATGCATGATCATAGATGTACTAATCTATAAAATGCAATTACAATCATGAGATGAATCCTACGAGCTCGGACACTATCAAGATGTCATATGAATGATCAAGAGATACACACTACATAACTATCAGGGTACAATGGTCTGAGCTCGGATGCATGATCTAAACATGTGGATGTCGTGATGACAAAATAAGGTAATTAAAGCAATAAAGATAAATTCTAAAAGTAGGAAGAGAGTAAGGTTAGGGATAAGAGAAACCTATTCCAATGCACACGACAAGCATAATAACTTCCATAACTTAAAATGAATGCTTCAGCAAGGATAAAAAGGTCCTAACCCTCATACGCATGAAAACAAATATAGACTAGTCGAATCCATGATAAAATGATTTGAGAATGTAGATCCAACTTATCCTCATGGAGGAAATTGTCCCTGGGTTTCTACATCATCGATAATCCTTAAAGTAATAAAATAAAGAAGGTCCAACAAGGATAGAGAGATTCTCACCATCTAACACATGAAAAGGGAAATAAACTACCCAAGAGAAGGGAGATTTAATCCATGCTCGCGGAGGAAACCCTGTTTGGGCTTCTATATCAACAAAAATCCATAATGGAGAAAACTACAGAAGGCTCTAACAAGGATAAAGAGATTCACAATTTCTAGCTCATGAAAAGGGGTATAAGCCACCCAAATTAATAAAATAGCAATGGGAAATGAGATTCAATCCATAGGCTTCTAAACGGAAATAAATCAATAAAAAGCAAGTCAGACTTTACCAAAGTCACTATATAGGCCTCCACTAGCCATAGAAAGGGCAAGAAGAAGAAAGCATCAAACTAAACTATCAAAAGAACAATCCAACAACGATCTCAAAATCTCAAGAAAGCTCCAACCATAAAGAAAAAGTGATAGAAGATGAAATAAACTTAAGGATGGAAGTAGGGATTACCTTTAAGATAGTAAAGATAGAGCCCAAGGTAAACTCCAATCCAAGCTCCCTCAAGCTAACAAAGATCTCTAGCTTCAAGTCTCCAAGCAAAGACATGAAGAGGATAGTCCAAATGTAGAGAATATGTATGAATATCAATGTCCAAGTCTCACTAACCTTCACTTAAATTGATTAATTTACTCAAATAATTAGCTTAGTTAAATTAAGGTCACTCAATCAACTAAATAGATTGTGTAATAATACTAAAATTTTCTAACCCTTAATTCTTCAAGATGAGGGGTTTTTATAGGGTTGGGGGGCTTGGAATATGCCATTTGATCCTTAAGTATCCAGATGGCATATTCCAAGGTGTTAGGGGACATCTCATGAGAAACCTGTTTGGTTGGCGTCAAAATTTTTTTGCCAGATAACACTTGTCCGGCCGATTGATAGTAGTCTGTCGTATTTCCTCCAAAATCTATTTGGCTGGACAAAAACGATTTGGGCGTGTTGGTCTTGATAAAACCTATCTGGATGTGCTCGCACTAAACAAAGTTGTTCGTCGCTTTGCTCAAAAGTTGTCTGGCCGATTGGGGGATCTCCTAGAAGGATAGCCGAGCGCCCAAAAGTTCAAACCCCCGTTTGGGTTCACAATGTGCAATGTGAAACAAATGAGAGTCCAAATCTGGAAAATCTGTAAAAAAATTTGCTAATCACAAGAAATGTCAAAAGTGGACTACATCACCAGATTCAAAGTCGCCACCTAACCTTTTGGGAAAACTAGGAAACTCATGACTCATGCCAAAGGCCACTATCCATCACAATCAAAGTGTCTCAGTTTGGGAATTTATGTATGAGAGAGGAATATCATGAATTGAGCACCCCTGCCTACTTGATCAAAGATCGGCCTCTACTAATTCACAATATGAGATTCATTCCGATTATTAATGCTAAAATTACTATGTGGAACAAGCAAGTATAGACTAAATCACTTACTTTACTTTGGAATGCTTTGATCTCATGCATTTAGAAAAGAGTTTGAAAATGTACAACTGAAAGGAAAGATGATTTCACATGCATAGAAATCAAAATCATCCAAACTTAAGTGAAATAACCTCCATCCACTAGCAATGAAAGAGATACGTCAAGTAAACATGTAGTCTTCAAGTAGTATGCTAGATATAGTAAGAAAAACATATACAATCAGGATGCAAAGATGAAAGAAGTTAACTTAGTACTCATCTGCACCAAGCCAATCATAAAAGGTTAGAAAATATGCATGATCCTAGATACAAAGAAACTACTGCAAAAATACACTAAATGCAACTAAAGACTTGGCTACTAAAAGGTATGGGATTGTATACATAATCACCTAAGAGATAAATAAAATAATAAATAAAATGAGCCAAGTCTTATGCATGAAAAATGAATGCAAAGCATGGAAAAATGATGAATAAAGAAAAAATTATGTCAAAGTATGGAAAGCTCCAAATTAAAGGGATAGAGAAAGAGAAGAGAAGGAACATGCATCAAAGCTAAAGAATAAAATGGAGCAATCTAAGGATACAATGCAAACAAACTACTAATGAGAATAAAAGCTATCAAGAAACTAATTATACTAACAAGGATATGGAAGCCATCAAGCAAAAGAAGCTAAGAAGAAAAATAATAAAAGAAAATAAGCTAAAGTGTTTCTCTAATCATAAAAATATAAAGAAAAGCACTAATCCTCTTAAAATGTTACTACAAGCCAAACTTGATGAACTTATCCTCAATCATCAATGATAATGAGAGGATGAAATCCATTCAAGCCATGGAAACCTCATAATGAACAGAAGTAGAGAATCCCAATCTCAATCACCACAAGATGAAAGAAAGAGTAAGGAATGATAAAATGAATATAATCCATCCCTCCTAACATGAAAATGATCATGGAAGAGATAGATAAGCTCCCCTAATCATCAAACAATATGAATCATCATATGATGATTATGGAATCAATTCAAAGAATAGAAAGTAGAATCTAAGCAAGCAATATCCACCATTCTCATCATGGAATTGATCATGAGAAGATGGACTACATTGATCATGAAAAGACATGAAAAATCCTATGGTGATCATGGAAGCAACTCACAAAAATATAGCTATAATCAAATAAATAAGAAAGAATCTACATCTAAACTCATGGAAAAGAGTAAAAAAGTACTAAAATCCATGTAAATATGGTTGGAGCGATTAGATGGCAAACTATTTCTAAGTGGAAGCCAAATATTGCAAACTATTTCTAAGTGGAAGCCAAATGGCTTCCAAGAAAGTGAAAAACAAAACAAGAGAAAACAAAAGAAAATGAGAGAATCATCCTCTAATCACCTAAAATTCAACATACAAATCATCCAATTAACCCCACAAAATAATCACAAGGGCTTATTAAAGTATGAACAAGTATTGAATTATGAGAATTAAACATGTTTGAATGATGAGAAAATTAGTGAGAATATGAGAGGAAAACAAAGAGAAAATGAAAGAAAACAAAATAATTATCAAAACAGAGCATTGGGTGAGACTAATACCCTCTATACAAGTCCATAATAAAACTAAACAATTAAAGAAACTCAAAAAATAGAGTGTTTGGGAGGTGAGAAAATGAGAGAGAAATTGTAAGAAAACAAGAATTCCAAGTAATCCAATCAAATCCTATGGGGGGTGTCAAAACCTCTCCACTATCTGCAAGCCCAATCACATCTTAAACAATGGAATTTAGAATTATAGAGTGCTTGTCAAGAGAGAAAAGGAAAGAAAATAAAAGAGAAAGTGATGATAAAGTTTTGAGAGATTACCTCAAGCAAAGGTGGAAGAGCTCTTTGATTAGCAATCCTCCCTCTAGGCACCCTCAAGTCTTTGAATTCTATCTTCAATCCCCAGCAAAGAGCTTCAATCCTCAAGTTTCAATGGATTTGTATGTATAGGTGTAATTAGAGAGAGAGAGAGAGAGAGAGAGAGAGAACTTGAAGAATTCAGAAGCTTCGACAAAAAAATGGGTGTCTCGGTGCTCTTCTAATTCTTCCAAACTTCCAACCCCTTAATCTACTGAAAAATTGGTGTATTTATAGGCCAGAAGGTTGATTGCTCTACAATACCCTTGAAAACTGTAGATGTGGCACCCTCACATGTATGGGGGATCATCTTCTAAAAACTGCTCTATTTGTAGCCAAAGTTGTCCGGCCATTAAAAAGTTGTTCAGTCATCACTTTATTGTATGGTCAATACAAAAATGTACGACTATGCATTAAATTTGTATGGCTGAACTATTTTTTTATGACTAGGGAAAAAATGAGATGAAAATAGGATATTTTCAAAGGATTCTCCTCATTTCCTTCCATTTCTATTCAGTTTTCGCTCAGTTACCGAAAAGTACCAAGTTTCTACATGCCTAAAAATATTTTGAAAATGGTTTTAAGGGTCTAAAAACGATTGGCCAAAATAGGTGTAAGGTTGGGATCCACTTATAGATGTGGCTTTTTAGCTAAAGATATCAAAGTCTTACGCATTTCAGTTTTCGTCATCGAGTGCTTAGAACGAAGCACCCAAGTCTTAAGGCCGGTCAAAAATGGGCTGCCTACACCAATCAAGTGTTGTCCGACCAATTTTCTTAGAAGGTTTTCCCTATCTTCTCATTCATTATGGCTTTCCAAGCTCTCTTTTATGACAAATAGATCAATCATTTTAGAAAACATAATGCCAAGAATGGCCAAAATGAACGAGAAGGCATCACTCGCCTTAAAAACATTTTGAAAATAGGTTATGAGGGTATAGGAAGGTTTGTCTCTTTTCATCCCTGACTTGTTTCTTGGAAGGATCACTACAACAATTTGCACATTTGGGGACCAAATTTGGCAACCAAAAACAATTTGACGACTACAAACTATATTGGTTGGCATTATTTCTTGGTTTAGTGACTGGATTTTTTTAGTCAAGGTATGTTACTTATTGGCGATTGAAAAGAAAAAATAGTCACTAAAAATGCCACATTAGACGACTAAAAAACATATTAGTTGGTGTAAGTTTAGGTTTTTAGGCTACTAAAGTTTTTTTAGTTGTGGTATCCTAGTTTTTGCCTACTAAAATAAATTTAGTCACCAAACAACTAACATAATGTTTGCTATTAATGTTTCGTTACCAAAAATTTGGTCATGGTATAATAAATTTTGCCTACTAAAAACATTTAGTTGCCAAATAATTAGCATGAATTTTACTTTTTATCTTTTGCTATCAAAAATTTGGTCGATAAATATTTATTTTCGGTGACCAAAAAAGCTTTAGTCATGATATAATACTTTGTGCCTATTAAAAAAAATTTAGTCGCCAAATAATTAGCATAATTTTTTCTTTTTATCTTTGGCTACCAAAATTTGGTAAGTAAATATTTATTTTCAGTGACCAAAATCATTTATTCAGCAATAACACTAAAATTTTTTGTTGGGAACACAAAATATCATCGCCTCATTTGGGTTTTTGTTTAATTTTATTATTATTATTATTATTTTTTTTATTTCTTTGTATGTATCAATACATACACCAAACAACAAACTAAATAACAAACACACCTTAGAGTCTCTTGCTCTCTCTATCATCAACTGACCATCGCCTATAATCTCTCACAGTCACCGTCGCTCACTGTCTTATCACCACCGTCATTACACCGTCTCGCCTCCCATTAATTTTGATTCAAGTTTCTCTCTCTCTCTCTCTCTCTCCCCCTCTTCCTCTATTTTGTCATTCCACACTAGCTCTAGGGTTTTTTTTTTTTTTGATGCTCTAGGATTTTGATTTTTTTGAAATGAGTGTAGATACCCCATTTTGACTGACTCTAAGACTTTGGGCTCTTGCAAGTCTCCCGATGATAAAATAGTTAATTATTTCATCTTTGGAATGTTTAAATGTTGTTTGGAGTTGCTGCATAAACTTGTTTTGGCCAAAAAGTAACTTTTTACAAAAATAACTATTTTACCCTTGGACCTATTTTTAGCTAAAAACTAACTTTTAAACCCTAAGAAGGAGAGAGAGGGCTGGTTGTACTTTGATCGAACGTATTTTCCAAAATACGTAACTAGTTTTATTAAAAACATTGATTGGGAGGCAATTCGGGCTTACTTTGGCCACAAGCAAGCAAAGAGCATGGGAGCTCACACTTGTGCATGCATGCATGGTACGTGTACTAAGGCAAAGAAGTCCGTGTGTAGGTTAGTTGTGAGTGCACATATCCAAACGAGGCAAAGCTAGGTATAGAAATTCAATCTTGATGAATTTCAGGTGGGAGGTAGAAGAGAAAGCAATGGGGGTTGCCCTAGATTGTTTCCCATGCCTTGCAAAACCCCCCACGTCTCTCAATGCCCAATCCTCTTCCTTTCAAGGAGTTTAAAATTTTGAGCTATTTTATGAGCATTTGATAACAAAACACCCACTTTGTCTCTCTCATTTTCCTTAGCTCCGAAAATACCCTATCTACAGTAACTCTAGACCTCTGAAAATACTCTAAGGCTTGAAGAATTTGAACATATTCAGAACCTTTGCTTGAGGGGACTAAGGTTTTCTTGCACTTTTCTTGGTGTATTTTTCGATTTAAGCACACTAGTGGGTAAACTCCCTTCCCTTTTTTCATTTCAATACCTATTTTTGTTTTGTTTATCAGTTTTTATTCATGTTAGGTTGTCAGCTTATCATCTCATTCATGTAGTGCTACTCGCAAGTCGGCTAAAGCACAGATTTACCACCCTCAAATGGGCTTAAAACAGCATGATTTGCCACTTCGCAAAGTGGGCTTAAAACTCGCATTTATCGAATTGTTCCAATTCAAGCAACAAAGCCTTCATCCACAGGCATTCAAGCAGTTAAGTAGTTAAGCAATTAAGCACATAGCCTCATGGCAAGCATGCTATCATGGCAACACTTACACTCGTGCAAGTATGCTAAAGCGTAAAACTTACAGCATACTCCAAGTCAAAACAAAAAGCTAGTTAGAAACAATGCATGATCCTAACTATGTTAACAATGCCTAATGCAACACATGCAATAATACACCTAAATTGGCTTAGCTACCTAAGATGGCATATGAATGCAACAATTTGATATATGTATTCAAATAAGTATTGAAATACAATGCAGTTTGAATGATGCGTTGAGCCTCGGTGCATGCAATACAAATGAATGGATGCAAACATGCAAGCATAAGGTATGCTAATTGAAAATTTCCCTAAACTAACCGTCGAGAGCGGTTAAGTAAAAGGGAGAAAGAAGTGGGGTTGGATGACATGCACATACACACGCACGCTTATTACAACATTGCGCCCTCTCGAAGGAGGGTCCGAATGAATAAGAGCTAAGCTAATATAAGCTAAGCTAATCTAACTAATCTAATTAAACTAATTAGACTAATTATTACACAACAAAATAAAGAAATAGCTAAGCTAAGCTACTTAATTATTACAACACCTAACTAATTAGCAAACTAATTAATTAAATTACAAAACCATGCTAACTAACAAGTAAAGCATTAAACTACACTACCTCAGGTCTGCTTTGGAAGTTGAATATGCATGCACTCGGCTTTCGCCCCGAAAAGCCTTCCGGTTTGCTCTTGGGAGGCTCTGTTTGCAGGGTTACTCCAAGAACTTTTTGATCCACCTTTCCAAACCAATGCTGAGGATTGCACCAGTGCCCTGCCGGCCATGAGTGCTTGCTACCGGCCAAAAAGGTGTGCTGCCGGCCAAGGATAAAGCACTGCCGGCCATCAGTGAGCCACTGCCAACCACTGGTGTGCTGAAGCACCACACTGCAACAGAGCACAAACAGAGAAAAAGAGAGGTTTTCCAAGGGTATGTTTGTACTATGCCCCTCCTTATCATCTCAAAACATCAAAGGAGTAGCATCATTGGATCCAAAACCACCAATCAAGCATTCTCAATGCATGATGGGCAAAGATCCAAGTTGTACACTTTCAATTAATACACAAAACAAGACTCTAGACCGTTACCATATCATGGATGATCAAAGGCAATGGAGACAGAGGAGATTAGCTAATTTCATCACTTCAAGTATGAAATGAACCAATATTCCTTGTGTTCAATATAACGTCTAATTAAACACAATGCAATGCAAACACAACATGCTTATCTTGGTCATCTTTTACTTACCCAATTTTTGTTTACACATTTTAGCATTACCAAGCCATTCTTTAACCGGTTAAGTCCAAGATGAGTGTCCTCAAATGAGAGAGGGTCAACCAAATGATGGTTTATGACATGAGAGAGACCATGCCTTTGGTTAGTAGAAACCCTCAAAAGAGAGTTAAAACCATTGAGCACAAGCTCTCTCTCATGCTTAAACACAACCATATGGCTAACCAAACCTCAAAGAAAATGAAAAGTGAAGAAATGAGGGAGGTTGTAGAATTTTCAGTGCTGAAATGGCATGAAAATAGTGCTACAATGTGCAAGCAACACATGCACAACATGTTCAAAGCCAAAAGCATTAAAGCTAGTGAAGAGCAATACACTAGAGGCATGCCATATCAAGCTCAAATGACCAAACCAACTCAAAACAGAGCTAAAACATGCCAAAACTGTGGCTAAAACATGCTGAGACTGAAGCATAGAATGCAAGAAAAGCATGCTCACATGTTAGGCTACAAACAAGGCATAAGGCACAACTCTCAAAAGCAATGAAAGAGTGAAATGCATGCGCACATGACAAGGGTTATGGTGCTGAAATTACATGCAAAATGAGGCTATAACATGCAAATAACTCAAACACTTCATGCTCAAGACCTCAAAGCAATGGACTAGTGAAGACCGTTACACTATAGCCACGCAAACCAAGCCTCGAAGGACTTAACCAACCTAAAACCGATATAAAGCATGTCAAAATAGTAGCTAAAATGTGCTGGAATCAAGCTTACACAAGCTGGAATAATAGGCTAAATCATTAGGCATGCTAGACTAGTAAGCATAATTGCACTACAAGTACAAAAAGCAAGCATCCAGTGCACTAACCAACTCAAAACAGACCTAAAACATGCCAAAATAAAGCCTAAAACATGCTGAAATTAAGCTAAGTTAAGCTAGAAAATCATGCTAGCATGTGAAGCAACCTAGGCATGGAAGCAAGACACAAGGAGGGGAGGCCAGCCCCTCCTATTTTGGACCTCAAAACATGGTTTTTGTCACTGAAAAGCCTCTGAGTTTCAGTGGTAAAAAGGCCCAAAAAGTTGGTTTGAAAGGCGATGAAAGATGGCACAAAAGCTTCACAAGCTAAAGAGCAAAAAAGGGGGACAACCCCCTAACTCACGAAAACTCAAACCACCACTTTTAGGACTGAAAAACAGAACTTTTACATGCCAAAACCATCCTTGAAATGGTGGAAAAAGATGGTAAAGCAAGTATGAAGAACAAGCTTAAAGGGAGAGAGTTATACCTCTTGAAACACAACCCAATTTTAGGCAACAAAACCAAGCAAAATGACCTTCAAGAGCTTCAAGGAGGCTCCAAGAGAGCTTCAAGCAGCCTCAACCCAAAGATGAACCACTCTTGTTAAGGGTTGATAGGTTAAAGATTGATGTATGCAAGCTTCTAAGCACAAAAGTTTTAGAGAGAGAGAGAAATCTAGAGAGGGGTTTGTAGAGAGAGAGGCCCCCAAACTTGATAGCCTTCCAACAAGAAAGATATGGCCTCCATATATAGCAATATATGAGCTTTAGGTCGAAATATCTGATTACAGAATAACTGGAGCAGTGTGGAAACAGCTGGAGGTAAATATCTGCAAAAAATATGAGTTTTGACATCGTTGGCCGGTCGGCCTAGGTTCATTTTTGGCCGGCACTGATCATCAATGGTCGGCACTGCATCATCCATGGCCGGCACTCTTCACCAGTGGCCGGCAGAAAAATTGGCTCTCCAGGTCCAACTTCAAATGAGCATATCTCCTTCATCTGGACTCCTTTGTAGGTCATTCTTGTACCTAAATTGATGCCCCAGAAGTAAGATTTCCAATAGTGGCAGCCTCATATCAAGACTCCAAGTATGCTAAGAGATATCCCTTTTTTAGTAAAGACTTCTCAGTTTCGGTCCAATCGGATTCATGCCGAACTTCTCCCAAACTAGTTTTCTTCTCTTCGCTCCTCTTTTCTTCAACACCAAACCCCTAAATAAGGTGTTTTGAAAGATTTTTCAAAGAGTTCACCTCTCTTTCATTCATTTAGACTTTGTCCTCGTTCGGTTTGCCAAAAAGCCCACCATTTAACAAAATGCGAGCGTCGGAACATCGTAGGAACTCTTTCAAAAACTATTTTGAAAGAGGGGGTTTAAAGGTCTAAAATCTTTTGGTCAAAATCATTTTGGTCCAAAAAGGGGTGTGAAGTTGGGATTTGAAACTCCTCTTGTCGTAGAAATTGAATCTTTGCACTGAACATCTTTCATCACCAAGTAAACAATCAATAGCGCTCAAGTCTTAAGGGCAGTCAAAAATGGGGTGTCTACAGAAGGGTTGGGGCGTTACAACAACACGACACATGTCTCATGGGTAATAATCATGGTCCTAACCAAGTTATTTGTACATTCTTGTACCTAAATTGATGCCCCAAAAGTAAGATTTCCAATGGTGGCAGCCTCATATCAAGATTCCAAGTATGCTACGAGATATCCCTCTTTTAGTAAAGATTTCTCAGTTTCGGTCCAACCGGATTCATGCCGAACTTCTCCCAAACTGGTTTTCTTCTCTCCGCTCCTCTTTTCTTCAACACCAAAACCCTAAATAAGGTGTTTTGAAAGATTTTTCAAAGAGTTCACCTCTCTTTCATTCATTTCGACTTTGTCCTCGCTCGGTTTACCAAAAAGCCCACCGTTTAACAAAATGCGAGCGTCGGAACATCGTAGGAACTCTTTCAAAAACTATTTTGAATGAGGGGGTTTAAAGGTCTAAAATCTTTTGGTCAAAATCATTTTGGTCCAAAAAGGGGTGTGAAGTTGGGATTTGAAACTCCTCTTGCCGTAGAAATCGAATCTTTGCACTGCACATCTTTTATCACCAAGTAAACAATCAATAGCGCCCAAGTCTTAAGGGCAGTCAAAAATGGGGTGTCTACAGTTGCCCCTCTTTGACAAAGCTCAGAGTCATAAAATGACGTGAGTGAATATCAAAGCTCAGAGATGACCCTTTTTTGACAAGGCCGAAGACTTAGACAAACAAATAAAATCTAAATGCAGTTGGTTGAACCCGAAGGTTGTCTATGTATCCCTTTGCAAGGAATCAAACCAACGTAGTTCAGGGGTAGGATGCAAAATGATACGCAATATAACAAAACAGTGTAAATGATATACAATGTGATGAAATAATGCAAATGGTATACAATGTAATTGAAATAATCAAACCCCAAGCAGTGCAAACCACACAAATACCATAAAAGGGATGGATATGCAAAATCAAACTACGTTTAACACAGAAAAGGGGCCGGAATCCTCAAACCACAATTCTCTTAGTGGAATAAGCGTGTGCATATGCAAGACTGTGTGTTTCGCGGAAAGAATACAAGTAATTGGGTGGCATGATATAAGTGAGGAATGATCTGTTGAGGAAAGATCGTGATCCTACATGTTGAATGCAACGAAACAAAGTACGATGCAATGGATGCAATGGATGAAGTGAATAAGGTGCGCGACCAAACCACATTTTACCTACAAAAGGTATGGACACAAAACAGACCACGTCTAACATAAAAAAGGTGCCGAAACCCGTAGACCACAATCATCTTAGTTGAATAGGCACGTACACATTACCACAGAACCATGCTTCAATGAAGAAAAGTATGGGCACATGCCAAGCTAAGCTTAACATGGAAAAGATGCAGGCGATAAAACGACATGATGTAATGGATGAAACAGATAGTGCAGTAGATGCAAAGGGTGACATACTCCAACCACGCTGGAATTGTGAGAGGAGGAAGAACAAATCCCAAACATGCTGAAATTGTGTGAGGAAATGGACACTCTAACCACACTGGAATCGTGAGAAGAGATCAGAAAAAAAACCAATCAGGAGCGTGTTCCACGCATCCTGAGATAAATTCCAAACACGCTGAAATCGTGTGAGGAAAAGAGCACTCTAACCATGCTGAAATCGTGAGAAGAGATCTGAAAACAACCAATCAGGAATGCGTTCCATGCATCCTGAGATAAATTCCAAACACGCTGAAATCGTGTGAGGAAAAGAGTACTTTAACCACGCTGAAATCGTGAGAAGAGGTCAGAAAACAACTACTCAGGGGTGCACTCGACGCAACCTGAGATAAATTCCAGACATGCTACAATTGTGTAAGGAAAGGAGCACTCTAACCATGCTGAAATCGTGATAAGAGGTCCGAAAACAACTACTCAGGGGCGCACTCGACGCAACTTGAGATAAATTCCAAACATGCTGAAATCGTGTAAGGAAAGAAGCACTCTAACCACGCTAAAATCGTGAGAAAAGGTCTGAAAACAACCAATCTGGAATGCGTTCCACGCATCCTGAGATAAATTCCAAACACGCTGAAATGGTGTAAGGAAAGGAGCACTCTAACCACGCTAAAATCGTGAGAAGAGGTCCGAAAACAACTACTCAGGGGCGCACTCAACGCAAACTGAGATAAATTCCAAACACGCTGAAATGGTGTAAGGAAAGGAGCACTCTAACCACGCTAAAATCGTGAGAAAAGGTCTGAAAACAACCAATCAGAAATGTGTTCCACGCATCCTGAGATAAATTCCAAACACGCTGAAATGGTGTAAGGAAAGGAGCACTCTAACCACGCTGAAATCGTGAGAAGAGGTCCGAAAACAACTACTTAGGGGCGCACTCAACGCAACCTGAGGTAAATTCCAAACACGCTGAAATCGTGTAAGGAAATGAGCACTCTAACCATGCTGAAATCGTGAGAAGAGGTCCGAAAACAACTACTCAGGGGCGTACTCAACGCAAACTGAGATAAATTCCAAACACGCTGAAATTATGTAAGGAAAGGAGCACTCTAACCACGCTGAAATCGTGAGAAGAGGTCAGAAAATAACTACTTAGGGGTGCACTCGACGCAACTTGAGATAAATTCCAGACACGCTGAAATCGTGAGAAGAGGTCCAAAAACAACTACTCAGGGGCGCACTCAACGCAACTTGAGATAAATTCCAAACACGCTGAAATCGTGTGAGGAAAGGGGCACTCTAACCACGCTGAAATCGTGAGAAGAGGTCTGAAGAAAAGCAATCAGGAGCGCGTTCCACGCATCCTGAGATAAGCCCTGGGGGATAACGATCCTAAACGCTGCTCAGCGTAAAAGGATAAATGATACAAGATAGCACAAGATGCAAAAAAATGCAATAAGTGCGATGATATGATACATGTTACAGGCAATCTATGATGTGTACGGAATGCAATAAATAAACAAAGCGGCGCTTTAAAAAGCACCTCATGGGGTGAGTGGCGATGAACCGCTCTACTCTGACGGGGAACTCCCCTTGTGTTCTACGAACTCTTACCTTTAACTCACAGTTCTCCTGAAATACTGGCAAGGGTTCTTCATGTAGAAGCCATGGATGCCACTTTTCTTCCTGATCATATTCGTAACTTTCCCTATTCTCCAACAGGGTGACAGACTAGGTTGGTTCAGTATCCAAAATTGAGGCGCACACACGCTACCTCAACCTATAGGGCTTCCATACAGATTTCAAGCCGAGGATACACTCTTGGGTATTTAAACCAGACTTTAGTCTCGAAAATTCCAAACCTTTGTGTTCTAGGCATCAGCCATTCGAAGTCTAGTTTCCACTGTCGCAGTTGATCTCCAAGGAACTCATTGCAAACACAGTCAAGATGTCTCTGACAGGGAATGGTACTCAGGGAGAGCACTTCTGATCACCATTCTGGCTTGAAGCAGGTTGGAGCTTGAGGTAGAGACACACTCATACTTCGGAGCATTGATAAGACCTGAGGAGGTGCAAATGAAATGCAATCTCGGAACCTTCTGAAGTTGAAACAAGCTCAGATGCCCCACATTTTCCCTCTTTTCTTTTGCTTTGCAGTCTAGAACCTATATAGCTTCAGTTAGGTCCTTGTTCTATTGTTCTTATATGACCTGGGTTGAACCCTGCAATTTTATAAAAGAACAAATCTTGTTTTGCACATATGTGGAGAACAACACAGCACTCCGAGTACAAAACGATATATTTTTGAAATTGAAATTGAGAAACGAGTTCTTAACTGGGTACTGAGCCTACGACTAAACACAGCACACCATGACTCAACAAAGGGAAAGACAAAGGTAAACAACCTAAATACATCTATTGACACTCGAAACGACTCAAAACAAGAATAAAAAACAATAAACACAACATTTGGACATGCTGCTACAATGGCGACAGACTTCTCGGTTCACGGGGAGCCCACAGCTTCTCTAGGTATTGCTTCCCACCCTTTCTCATTTGTGATTCTCACATCACTCTGGTACTCAATCTCTAGTTTTCTGAAAAAGCCCTTTTCTCACTTTTCTCTCAGCGCACATCTCTTTATTCTTCAATCTCTCTTATTTTTTATCTCTCCCCTGGGTGGTTGATGGATAATCAGGAAGTTGTGGGCTCTCGCCCCTAGTATTCTACTAGATTCTCATTCTTCCGCTAATAACTCGTGAATTTCTCCCACAGAGGGGTTGCGCAACAACTGGGTGTGCAGCAAATCTACAACTGTCATTGGTTGACGACGCCTCTGGCTTAGCTTGATCGAGGTGAGTTACAACATGTCCCACCAGCCAGGTATACAATTGATTGGTCTCACACATTGCGTTTTCTACATTCCCATTCTGGGTCAGATACTAATTTGAGCGAGATCAAACCCGTCTAGATGAGGAGGTCGAACACCCAGCTCCATTTCCCGTTCGTGCTTCGCACTTGGCTTGATACCTCGCTGCTTAGAGGATGAGAGAGCTTTCAGCCCTTTGCTGTTAGCTTTAGTTGTGCCCATTCTGGCAAATATGGTGCCCTTTCCAGCAAATATGGTGCCATTTTTGGCAAGTATGTTGACAATCGGGAAAAGACAGAAAACCTAACTCAACTGTGCCCCTAGTTCATCATTTTGACCATTTTTTTTGGCTTTCTGCTAAAACAATTTTGACCAACATGAGAGTTAGATTAACATACTTGTTTGATTTTCTGATTTGAAATCATGCAAGTCAGGTTGTGAGCACTGGAAAATTTCATTTTTTAGGTGCAAGAAATGGTCCAGTTTTGGAAAAATAGAGTAATTTTTGAGAAAATTAGTCAACCTCATTAAAAATTTGCAAAAACTATTTTTGCAAATGGCCACTGCTCGACCAACACGGAATCTACTTTCGAGATGCACAACCTCAGATCTGAACTTTGAATCATCTTGCAACTGAATCTTGTAACGGAATAGGACAGTCCAATTTTGAACGATGACAAGCCAGTTTGCACATGGACAACATAGCCGAGTTAAACAAGGGTAAACCAATCAACATGGATGAGCCAAGCAGGCTGAGAATGATTGAGGCCGAACTTTAGGATGAAGTTGCCTACATATCCCAAACATGGGAATCAGGCCGTACATAGTTCCGGGTTGAGGTTCACTTGGGTGTTGACACTCTCCTTTTGCGCTCTAACTTTTGCCAAGGCCGGCATTCCGGGTTTTCAACCTTGCGAGCTCTGTTTTTCTTTTCTTTTTATTTCTTCTCTTTTTCTTTTCCTTTTTTTTTCTTTCTTTGTTTCCATTTTTTCACTTTTGTTCTTTTCTTTTTTTCTTTTTCTTTTTTCATTTTTGTTCTTTTTTTCTTTTTTTTGCTCTAACTTTTGCCTAGGTCGCCCTTCTGGGTTTTCGGCCCAGCGAGCCTCTTAAGGATAAAAAAGAGTTTAAATTTGTCCATGTTGATTAGTTTTGAGATCTTGAAGCCATCTAAATCCAGGAGAATGGCTATTGTTTGTTGATGATGTAAGAGCCCATCCAATCGGGTCTAAATTGCCCCTAGTGTTGCGGATAGGAACTCGATTGTCCTTCAACAATAACTTTCTTCTTTTCTCCATTCTGGGATTTGGCCTTCTTGCCAGTCTTCATTGGTTTGCGGAATGACCCATCTTTTGAATCTTTGAGCACATTTGACATTTTTGCCCCTAGTTCAAGGGCTGCTTCTGATCTAGTTTCGCAAGCTTCCTTTAATGACATCTGACCTTCTTGCCCATAGTTCAAGGGCTGCTTCCCATCTGGCTATACAAGCCTCATATTATGATTGATCGTTGAACATTCTGCGTTAAATTTCAAGGTTTGAAAGCACAGGGGTTGAGTCTTGAGGCTGAGAGCGATCCTATGCTGCACAATCTCAAGATCAATTCCAGGCATGTCTTCGCAGGACCATGCAAAACATTTTTTGAAATCTTTTAAGAAAGCAACTAGTCGCTCGCGCTAAAGACAATGTAGAACCAATCTGGATCAAGCTAGGATCTTTCTCAGTACTCACATTAACAAGCATGATCTCATTCATTAAGGGCTTAGCATGCCTCTCTTCCTCTCAGTTTGATCACATTTTTACAAATCCCGAGGAATTCCTTCCTCTTTGTTTTCATCACAGTGTTCAAAAAGTTTTGAAAAACTTAGGTCAATACAATGATTTCAAGGCACAAAAAAGTAGGTGAAAAGCACTGCCATTTCATTCAAATCTTCTTGCACAACTGGCTCAAAGGCGAAAACAGACACAAAATAAAGGGTGTAAAGGACAAACACAAAACACAAAACAAGAAAGTGATGCCCGAATTAACACCCCCGAAATCACCAACCTTCGACACAACAAGACAGACTCGACTGACTCAATACAAAAAGACTGACTTAATACAACACAACAAGACTGACCCAATATCCAAGTCAGAAAGTAAAATAAACAGCATTTGCAAATTGCTCAAAACAGTGTGTGCCATCCACCACATCTGGAGTAAAATGAGCGTCATCAGCAGGTGGTTCATCCCCTTATCACATAATCACATTATCCCCCACATTCATTGATCCAGTGTCGATAGACTTTGCATGACCTAGTGTGACAATGACCTCATTGTCAATCAGATCTTGTATTTCATGGCAAAGACAAAAACACATGTTAGTGTCATGGCCGGCTTATTGATGGAAGGCACAGTACTTGGCAGCAGCATGCTTAGCTGGAAGGGGATTCGGGAGAGGCCGAGGCTCAAGGGGTTTGAGATGGCCTTGTCCTATAAGGATTTGGAGAGCTTTGGACAAAGTCATGTAAAGGGGATTGAAGACCCTTTGACCTCGGGGTGGATGCTTTGAGGTTTGTAGAGTAGTTCCAGATGTGCCAGCAAAGGGATTGACAGGTACTGACTGGGTTTGATGATCTCTTCCGAGTGTAGGATCGGAGTTGAAGGGGGTGTTTCTGGTACAACAACCCTTCTCCCGGCTTGCCCCTTGATTCAGACTGCTCTTATTCTGAATGGCAAAAGTGTCATCTACAGTCTTTGCAACAACTACAAGCACTTGCTGTTTGTTCAGCCCTTTGGCTTTCAAAGCCTCAATAGCCCACTGAAAGTGTTCAAACGGACCAATGTCTGCCCCTACCTTGTTCTTACCACTTGCCTCAACTTTGTCAAGGGATTGGGTCGCTATATCAGAGCGAAGCCCAATTGTTGTTGACATGTCATTGCCCAGACCTGGGATGGCTTTAGGTTGGCCATTTTCAATTGCAGCTTGCCCCAAGATTGGAGAGCCTTTTGGCACGAAATTTCTGGTATGTGATGTGGTCGGTAACGGAGCCAATATCCCAAAGGACAAATCTACCACAGTTCTCTGAAGATCTTCAATCATTCTCATTAGCTCAGAAGTAGTGGGTTCATCAGTTTGAGATGATTGGGGTTCAAGTGCATCCATCATGCATAAGTCCATGCTTTCTGGAATAAACACCTTAGGCTTGGCTAGATGGGCCGGGGTGATTTATATGCTGGGGTTGTAAGCGGATGGGAGTGTATGGATTAAATTGAGATGTATAGGTGACGGGTCAGTACTAACCTGAGGTCTTTTTGGTGGAGCTATGGTCTCTTCGTCAATAAGATCCTGAATCTTATGACGGAGGCGAATGCAACGGTTCATATCATGACCGTGTTGTTGATGATATGAATAGTATTTAGCTGGGTCATATCTTGGTGGAAGAGGATTTTGAAGGGGTTGAGGTTTTAAGAGCTCTAGGTACCCTTCTTCTCGCAGCATTTTCAAAGCTTAAGAGAGACTCATATAAAGAGGATGAAAATTTCGAGCTTGGGGCCGAGTTGAAGTAGTTGGTTTTTGGCCATTGAGGGAAGTGGTGATAGTGTCTACTTCTGAGCATTTCACAGCTGTGCTACCATCAGTAGTAGCATTGGAACTGCGAACAACATTCTTCTTCACAGGCTCATTATCTTCCACAAAGATCCGTTGTCTGAGGGCATCCTCGATTTGAACCCCCATTTCATGAAGGTCTGGGAAGGTAAACAGAGGTAGGATGATCATCTTTTGCAGCAACTTGCTATGCAGATTTCGAACAATCATCCTGATCTGACCTTTCTCGGAAGGCCTTGTAGTCACCATCGAGGCTTTTGCTTTCCATCTTGTTACGAACTCTGAGAAACCCTCATTTGGCTCTTAGCGGGTGACTTTGAGATCACGAGTTGTGACCTCGATCTGTGTGTTGTAAAAGTATTGAGCAGCAAAGGCCTCATCCTGCTCTTCCCAGTTTTGTTTCACAGAGTCCTCTAATTTAGCATACCATATTATGGCTATCCCAGACATGGTTTGGCCGAAGAGAGACAACTTCTGGGTTGGGGTCAAACCCATTGGCCTCAGGATATCAGAAAACAGGCGGAGATGCACCATTGGGTCTCCAAAGCCATCAAAGTGGTCAATATGCGGCATTTTAAACCGCTCCGGTAAGGTAACTGCATATTCAGTATACCTGTCCTCTAAATCCGGGATGGAGTTCACTCCTTGTGCTCGTTTGAATAACTTCTCCAGTTTATTGACCTTAAGTGCAGTTGGGTCAACCTCAAATTCAAACGGAGCTTCGGCTTGATAGACAGGAGCTTTGGAGGCTTGCTCTAGGATTGGCTCTACCGGATTACCCTGAGTCTCTTGGACATTAGCAGTATGGGCAGTGGCTCCGGGTGTCGGGTTATCCATGGGAGGTGGATGAGATACAGAAGCCGTGGCCGGCTGTGGCTGTTTTTGTTGTAGCTGGGTTATCACTTCAGCCTGATGAGTCATGACTTCAGCCTGACGGACTGCATCCTGCTGTAGTGCCTCGATTGTCTGTTGTAGGTGCTGTATCTGTTCTTCCACACTGGCTGGGGGATACTGAGCCATGGGAATGGGTGATTTATCTCGTGCTAAGCTGAATGCAGACAACTGTTCCCAAACTAGACTAGACCCGGGTGAACTGAGATGTGACTACTATAGAAACTGTACTGGTAAATTCTGCCTAAACCTCCTTCGTCTTGTAACCAGTGGGGGTGAGGTAAACACAGGTTGCTTCTGAACCAATTCCGACCTGACAAAGTCTATCGATACAAGTCCAGAGTACCCGGGGGTATATTGGAGCCTCCTGAAGCTATGGTTCCGAGACTACCTAGCAAAAGAGAAAACAGACAGCACCTCAACTTGATTTCACTAGAACAGATATGAGCATAGCTGAATGATTGCGCTCTTTACTAAATTTTGCCCCAAAATTTTTTGCCTCAATCAAAACTGATATCCTCAAACTGATACCCAAACTTGCAACTGATACATACATTCCTGTAGAGACACACCCTAACAGCACATATCAAGCAAGTGAGAGCCAAAACACTCCTATGGGGGGTAGGGTCTCCCTATCCTTGTTTCGTTAGGAACTAGGGGTTCACTACGCGCGCATGCGGTTTCATACAATCCTGCATTCGGATGAGCAATCTGTCTTAGTTTGGAACAGTCTCTATGGTTTCCGATATGCAACTAGGTCAATTGGTCAAAAAGGGTGCCTCGACAAGACCACCTAATATACCTTTTGCTCCTAACACTAAGAAGTGAAAGGAGGATCAAACGGTACAGCGGTAGTCTAGATCCAAGGTTTGTGTTCCCATCGTGGCAGAGCCCGCAACCGGTCAGCCTTATGGCATGCTTTTCCAAGCGAGCCTCTGACAAACCGCTCAGGAATAGCAGATGGCAAACACTGTGACTTAGGCGCACCTATGCAAATGCAATGCAAAAAAACACACAAATGTAGATAAAACAACATATCAAGGGTTTGAGTCAAGTTCTCTAAATCCCCAACAGAGTCGCTAGAAACTGTAGACACGACTTTCTTCGCGCGCCCCCCTTTTGGAGAGGCTCGAATTGGTCTCCTACAGTTTGGACTCCTGTTACGGCTCTGAATCTAATCTCACAAAGTGCATTGTGAGATTGATAAACACCAAAGAGTCCAATCCAGCAAATCATTTAAGAAAATCAGATTTTGAATCAAATAATGGAGTCAAGTTCTCTAAATCCCCAGCAGAGTCGCCAGAAACTGTAGACGCAACTTTCTTCGCGCGCGCCCCTTTCAGAGAGGCTCAAATTGGTCTCCTACAGTTCGGACTCCTGTTACGGTTCTGAATCTAATCTCACAAAGTGCATTGTGAGATTGATAAACACCAAAGAGTCCAATCCAGTAAATCATTTAAGAAAATCAGATTTTGAATCAAATAATGCCAAAACTGGACTATTTTACTAGATTACAGAGTCGCCACCTAAATATTTTATTTTTAGAAAATTTAGGAAACCTTGACTCGTGCCAAAGGCCACGTGTCCGTCATCACCAAAGTTGCCTCGGCTAGGGAACTTGGGTACGAGAAGGGAAGGTCCTGAAATGAGCACCCCCGCTCGCCCAATCAAAGGATCGGTCCCCACTAAGCATGATATGTTGTTTTATAAACACATGTGTTTTTATTCTGATTATTAATCTAACTTTACTATGTGACACACACATACAAGTATAGACTAAGTCGCGAGACTTAGAACAAATCAACTCATGTTTGTTTCTCAAAAATGGTTTGAAGGTGCTACTCGCAACTAGGCTAAAGCGCGGATTTGCCACCCTCAAGTGGGCTTTAAAACACCGTGATTTGCCACTTCGCAAAGTGGGCTTAAAACTCACATTTATCGAATTGTTCCAACTCAAGCAACAAAGCCTTCATCCACAGGCATTCAAGTAGTTAAGCACTTAAGCACATAGCCTCATGGCAAGCACGCTATCATGGCAACACTTACACTCATACAAGTATGCTAAAGCGTAAAACTTACAGCGTATTCCAAGCCAAAACAAAAAGCTAGTTAGAAACAATACATGATCCTAACTATGTTAACAATGTCTAATGCAACGCATGCAATAATGCAGCTAAATAGGCTCGGCTACCTAAGATGGCATATGAATGCAACAATTTGATACACGTATTCAAATAAGTATTGAAATACAATGCAGTTTGAATGATGCGCCGAGCCTCGGTGCATGCAATACAAATGAATGGATGCAAACATGCAAGCATAAGGTATGCTAATTGAAAATGACCCCAAACTAACCATCGAAAGCGATTAAGTAAAAGGGAGAAAGAAGTGGGGTTGGAAGACATGCACACACACGTACCTGAGCCATGGGAATGGGTGATTTATCTCGTGCTAAGCTGAATGCAGACAACTGTTCCCAAACTAGACTAGACCCGGGTGAACTGAGGTGTGACTACTATAGAAACTGTATTGGTAAATTCTGCCTGAACCTCCTTCGTCTTGTAACCGGTGGGGGTGAGATAAACACAGGTTGCTTCTGAACCAATTCCGACCTGACAAAGTCTATCGATACAAGTCCAGAGTACCCGGGGGTATATTGGAGCCTCCTGAAGCTATGGTTCCGAGACTACCTAGCAAAAGAGAAAACAGACAGCACCTCAACTTGATTTCACTAGAACAGATATGAGCATAGCTGAATGATTGCGCTCTTTACTAAATTTTGCCCCAAAATTTTTTGCCTCAATCAAAACTGATATCCTCAAACTGATACCCAAACTTGCAACTGATACATACATTCCTGTAGAGACACACCCTAACAGCACATATCAAGCAAGTGAGAGCCAAAACACCCCTATGATGGGGTAGGGTTACCCTGTACTAATCTCATCAGGAGCTAGGGATTCACTATGCAAACAAGCGGTTTCATTTAATCCTACATTCGGGTGAGCAACCTGTCCTAGTTTGGAACAGTCCATTTCATCACTTCAAGTATGAAATGAACCAATCTTCCTTATGTTCAATGTAATGTCCGATTGAACACAATGGAATGCAAACATAATATGCTTATCTTGGTCATGTTTTATTTATCCAATTCTTGTTTACACATTTTAGCATTACCAAGTCATTCTTTAACCGGTTAAGTCTAATGAGAGAGGGGTCAACCAAACAATGGTTTAAGACATGAGAGAGATCATGTCTTTGGTTAGTAGAAACCCTCAAAAGAGAGTTAAAACCATTGAGTACAAGCTCTATCTCACGCTTAAACACAACCATATGGCTAACCAAACCTCAAATCAAATGAAAAGTGAAGAAATAAGGGAGGTTATAGAATTTTCAGTGCTGAAATGGCATGAAATGTAGTGCTACAACATGCAAGCAACACATGCACAACATGTTCAAAGCCAAAAGCATTAAAGCTAGTGAAGAGCACTACATTAGAGGCATGCCATATCAAGCTCAAATGACCAAACCAGCTCAAAATAGAGCTAAAACATGCCAAAACTGTGGCTAAAACATGCTGAGATTGAAGCATAGAAGGCAAGAAAAATATGCTCACATGTTAGGCTACAAACAAGGCATAACGCACAACTCTCAAAAGCAATGAAAGAATGAAATGCATGCGCACATGACAAGGGTTATGGTGCTGAAATTACATGCAAAATGAGGCTATAACATGCAAATAACTCGAACACTTCATGCTCAAGGCCTCAAAGCAATGGACTAGTGAAGACTGTTACACTATAACCACGCAAACCAAGCCTCGAAGGACTTAACCAACCTAAAATCGATATAAAGCATGTCAAAATAGTAGCTAAAACGTGCTGGAATCAAGCTAACACAAGCTGGAATAATAGGCTAAATCATTAGGCATGCTAGACTAGTAAGCATAATTGCACTACAAGTACAAAAGCAAGCATCCAGTGCACTAACCAACTCAAAACAGACCTAAAGCATGCCAAAATAGAGCCTAAAAGATGCTGAAATTAAGCTAAGTTAAGCTAGAAAATCAAGCTAGCATGTGAAGCAACCTAGGCAAGGAAGCAAGACACAAGGAGGGGAGGCCAACCCCTCCTATTTTGGACCTCAAAACATGGTTTTTGTCATTGAAAAGCCTCTGAGTTTCAATGGTAAAAAGGCCCAAAAAGTTGGTTTGAAAGGTGATGAAAGATGGCACAAAAGCTTCACAACCTAAAGAGCAAAAAGGGGGGACAACCCCCTAACTCACAAAGGCTCAAACCACCACTTTTAGGACTGAAAATTTGAAATTTTTACATGCCAAAACCATCCTTGAAATGGTGGAAAAAGATGGCAAAGCAAGTATGAAGAACAAGCTTAAAGGGAGAGAGTTTTGCCTCTTGAAGCACAACCCAATTTTAGGCAACAAAACCAAGCAAAATGACCTTCAAGAGCTCCAAGGAGGCTCCAAGAGAGCTTCAAGCAACCTCAACCCAAAGATGAACCACTCTTGTTAAGGGTTGATAGGCTAAAGATTGATGTATGCAAGCTTGTAAACACAAAAGTTTTCGAGAGAGAGAAATCTAGAGAGAGGATTGTAGAGAGAGAGGCTCCTAAACTTGCTAACCTTCCAATATGAGAGATATGGCCTCCATATATAGCAATATATGAGCTTTAAGTCGAAATATCTGATTACAGGAGAAAAAATCTGAGTTTTGATATCGTTAGCCGATCGACCATCATTTATGGCCGGCGTAGGTTGATTTTTGGCCGGCACTGATGATCAATGACCGGTACTGCATCATCCATGGGCGACACTTTTCACCAGTGGCCGGCGGAAAAATCTGCTCTCCAGGTTCAACTTCAAATAGGCATATCTCCTTCATCTGGACTCCTTTGCATGTCATTCTTGTGCCTAGATTGAATCCCCAGAAGTAAACTTTCCAATGGTGGCTACCTCAAATCAAAATTCCGAGTATGCTAAGAGATATCTATCTTTTAGTGAAGACTTCTCAGTTTCGGTCCAACCAGATTCATGGCAAACTTCTCCCAAACTAGTTTTCTTCTCTCCTCTCCTCTTTTCTTCAACTCCAAACCCATAAATAAGGTGTTTTGAAAGATTTTTCAAAGAGTTCATTTCTCTTTCATTCATTTCCACTTTGTCCTTGCTTGGTTTACCGAAAAGCGCACCATTTAACAAAATGCGAGCGTCGGAATATCGTAGGAACTCTTTCAAAAACTATTTTGAAAGAGAGGGTTTTAAGGTCTAAAATCTTTTGGTCAAAATCGTTTTGGTCCAAAAAGGGGTGTGAAGTTGGGATTTGAAGCTCCTACTGCCAAAGAAATCGAATCTTTGCACTGCACATCTTTCATCACCAAGTAAACAATCAGTAGCGCCCAAGTCTTAAGGGCGGTCAAAAATGGGGTGTCTACAATGGCTAGTCTAACTACTAATTCATAGAACCTTGTTGTAATATTATATGTTATGTTATCCAATTTGTTCTGTGTATGGTTGATTGGTTGATAGAAAAAATGGCGGTGTGTGTATTTTTACTGGGCATTCCAAGCTCATGGCGTGTGATACCAGGTGATGACGTAGTTTACATTGGTGAAGGTTATTTCAAAGGAAAATAAGATGAAGTGTTAGAGCTGTGGTTCATATGAAGACTTAGACTAGTAGTTTTTTTTTTTCTCCTTTTGACTTTTGTTTTGACATTGTTTTGGTAATCCTGTAATGGAACATAAACGAATTATCTGTGATATTAACTCTGGTTATATATGTATATTTAGATGTTTTGGTTATCTATCCTACTTGTGTTGTATCATTGTACGTATTTAATGGCTCGAAAGTTGGGGCACTACATGAAAATTATAAAATAGAGAGTGAGTAGAGGCCAATTTTTAGATTGGGAAAAAGAGGGTGCTTCCATGCAAATGTCATTTCCCTTTTGTACCTAAGCTCCCAAACTTGGAATTTTCTTGGTTGTGATAGACTGGGCCTTAACTTAGTTTTCATCATTAAAGGTTTCTTAATTCCCCTTTAAAAATTAAGTGGCGATTCTTTGTTAGTCAAATCTAGTCGGTGTAGGAAGCAATACCTTAGACTCGAAAGGCACGGTGCCCACAGTTGGCGACTTTGCTGGGGAGTTAAGTTAGCTTGGCTTGAAAATTTCTATTTTATGAAATTAGTGATTAATTGTTAATTGCATTGCATCATTTTAGAACTGAGGAAACCTACTTTGTTGCATAATATCCCAGACACTATTCGCGGGCTATGTTATGTCAATAAGACAAATGTCAAATTATGCTACGAGTATTATTTGATCATTCCCTTATAGGATGAGAGGTTTGTTGATAGTAATAATTGATGTACCCTTTTGTGACCAAACCTACCTTTTGCATATAGAGAGCATTAGCACCTTCCAAACTAGAACATGATACCCTCCTTTCTAGTGAATCCTATATCTTATTTCCAAATTAGGACAAGGCAACCCTACCCTTAAATAGGCATGAATGCAAATTATGTGCTTACATGCTATCTTATCTTGAATGCAAATGGTTTGATTTGATTTCGGGGATCAATAATCAGAATGGTAGTGATTTCATTCCAAAAATCTAGGGAGTTTGATGCAGTAGTGATTTGATTCTGGGGCAATCTGAGATATTTTGGGCAGTGATTCAATTTCAAAATTTGGGGTTGCAATCTAGGTAGTGATTTGATTCTGATTTTATAGAAAATTAGGGGTGGTTCCCCAAATTAAAGGATTTGAGTTTGAATTTGAATTTCTACCTTAGTGATCAATTGAAAATGATAGCCTTTTCAAAATTTAAATCCCCAAGAAAATATGTGATCAAAAGACAACTTCTAAAAAATAAAAATTAATAAAACCTTTCCAACTTAAGTAGAGTCTTCGAGATTGTGGAAGATGTTTGATTGAGTAAGAATTTTTAAGTCTTGACTTTAGGGTGAATTCCAAATTTTATGAAAAATGGTAGACAAGCAAGTGGTGACTAAATCTTCCATTTTGAATAAAATTTCAATTCCCCTAAACAATATTTGACTAAGGAGACAATTGCTTGATTAGATGATTGGAATAAAATCCAAAGCTCCTTGGGAGGAAAAAATTTTGAAAAAAAAAAAAAAGTTCCAAATAGAATTTTGGAAATTATGTATCTTTTTTTATTAGACATAAATTGCTAGGTATTTGACTTTAGAGGGAATTTGATTTTATGAAAAAAGTGTTAGATAAGGAGGTAATGACTAAGTCTTTCACTTTGAAATTGAATTTCCTTAGGAGACATTTGGCTAAAAGATAACTATTTGATTGATTTCGTATAATAAAATCTGAAATTCCTTCGAAAATTTTTGAAAATAAATTTGAGTAGAGTCTAGAAATTATGGAAAGGTCATTTCATCAAGTAAAAATCGTTGGGCCACTAACTTTGAGGGAACCTTAATTTTATGGAGAAATGTCAGACAAGTAAGTGATGATCAAGCCTCCTATTTTGAATAAAATTCTAGTTCCTTTGTAAGATATTTGGCTAAAGAATGATTGTTTGATTGATTCCTTTGAATAAAATCCAAACTCCTCAAAAATTTTGAAAAAAAAGAGAAGAAACTTTGAATCTTTTTTTTATTATTTTAAAATGGACTTTATTTTGAAAAGGGATTTTAAGAAAAAAGAAGAAGAAGAAGAAGAAGAAGAAGAAGAAGAAGAAGAAGAAGTTGAAATTTGATCATGCACTTTTGAAAATAAATTGGGGCATTTTTTGGTAAAATAAAGTAAACAATGGAAATACAGTTGTTTAGATTGATCACTCTAGTAGGGATCCTTAAAATTCCTCAAAATTTCCTTGACTGGGCAACTATCACCTAATGGGTGATAATGATGATTATGAGGATCCAATGGTAAGTCTCGATCAAAATTGACTGGGTCCATTCATCTATTCTCATGTTTGTTGCAAACAGTGCTCCTAGAATGGAAGTTTCCTAAGCTACGTAGTCTAGACTCTACCGTCGGTCTCGTACTCAGGGCATGATTTATGGAAAGCCTGTGTTAGTCTCACTTGAATCACCGGAGAATAGGGTTTGCACACCTAAGCCCAGAAATTCCCAGCCTAGAACTTCAACAACCCAAGCCCAAGAAATCACCTACTCGGCCTACGCACTTCAGAGGTCCATGAATGTTGTGACTATGACTATGGATGTTTTAATCCAAATTTAGGATGAACTACAAGCCCATATGGCCGTATCACCGCCGCTCAAATCACAAAAGGACTTCAATGGCTTTGTTGCAAGTTGGAAAGCCAAAATCGTGCAAGAGTTTACTGTACAATTCTGTCAAGGATCATGTCCAGACCTCCATTCAAAGAACCTTCCATCCACTCTGTATGCCCTTATCTAGAGCCCTGTATTCCTCAAGGACAAGGGACATTTAAAACCTCTCATCCAGAACATCTATTAGACCCTATGTCAGCCGATCATAACTCTACCATGTACTTTGCCTTCCACCAACATGTTGGCCATGAGACTGACCAGTGTTCCCATCTCCGCCATAAAATCCAAGACCTCATTGATAGCAAAATCATCACACCTCCAAAACCAAGTATAACCACTGGCCATGATAAAGCCATACCTTTATCTAGCATTAACTTCATGTAGACTGCCCTTACCTTTGACCCTAGCCAATACATTGTATCTGTTAACTTGCCCAAACCACTAATGCCTATACCTGGGGAAATGGAAATAAACGTCCTCTAGGAAGGAACATAAGAGAATGACCCGGATTTCATAGCAGTCTTCGTGGCTCAAATATACGGGTTGATTGCATAATTAACAGAATTGAAATGAATAGTGCTGCCAGAGGGAGAATGCAAACTTACAGAAGAGGAATGGGTGGAGTTCTTGTCTGGTAAAATAGAACCAACTAAAAAAATTCTAGAAGTCTCTATAATAGGGAAGCAATGTCAATCCATGGAGACATATGACCCCAGTAGGTTCATTATACCTGCTAGTGAACCAAAATTGGAAATAGTATTGCCAAAATCTGTGGATGTCGACTTCTTTGGAGTCAAGGCTATCATGAGGAAGAAAAAGGTGACGGCACCAAGAGAAATTGAATAAATGAAAATCAAGAAGAAGAGACTAAGGCATACCCAGTAGGCTACTCAAAGACAGAAGATTGAGAGATAACCAACATTCGTGAGTCCATTTGGAGAGATAACCAATGGCTTGACTCACATCCTTGGGACACGTAGGCAACTTTACCCTAAAGTTCAGCCCCATCTCATTCAAAATTTCATTATCCATCAGCTCCAGGCATTACTTGGATGTCTAACTTTTAGAAGAAAAGGGTTCAATTGCGCAGTTCATTGGATTCGATTATAGAATTGCCTGATTAGTGAACTTGTGAAAATTGTCATTTGGATTGTTTTCAAAGAGAAAATTGAGCGATTTGTGTTCCTTTTCGATGGACCAAACACACAACATTTTCAAAATGAAAGAAATAAACTTCATTACTTTTTATTGACAAATGAAAGAAAAACTAACCAATTCTCTTTCAATGAAAGTCCTTAGAAGCTAAAGCAAAAATAAATGGGATTTAAACTCTAAACTAGAGGCACTATGAGTCAAGTCAAAATCCCTCGATCTTTATCCTTTTAAATGGTCTCACTTTGTGTGCCTCAACCCATTTGATCTCACACTCAAGCCACTCAATGAATGCCTGCAATAACTGGCAACTAAAGCCTTCCTCGGCAGTCATGAGAACTTGGCTCTGCCAAGCCCAAGCATTTGCCTTCAAATGGAAGTCCAGAAAGCAAAGGAATGAGGGTACAAAGGAGAACCCAAGTGAGCCATTTGCTCATGCTCAAATTTCTGCAAGATCTGATGAGGGAAATAATGGACCATGTGAGTCAGGCCACCTACTTCTACGCTGAGAAACAAGGACATCTCTCAAGTCATGGCCGGAAGCACTAACCAAGGCAAAGGACAAGCTATATCTCTATGAGTCTAGGAGTTCATACAGTCGTACCACTCTTCAACAGAATCCATCTTTACCAATTGGGCTCAAGAATAATGGATAGGAGCTGCCTACACCTTTAATTTGTTTATCATCCATATCTAGGGAAAATAAAGACAACAGAATAGAGAGGCGTAAGATGAGAGAAAAAAATGAGTTGGGGTGTGCTAAAAATAAAAAAAGAGAAATAAAAGAATAGAGAGATGTGAGATGAGAAACCAAGTAAGATGGGTGGTACATGGAGCAATAATGGACTCTCGCTAAGTTTCGTGGTCTTACCGGCTCCGATCTCGTCGAAACCTATTAAGATCTCTGCCAAGACCAACCCAACAAATCTCTTCCCATCATTAACCTGCTTGGCCACATCAACCAAGATAGGACTAGCTACCCCATTACTCGACACCACCAAGATTTACGCAAATAAGCAGATACACAAAGTGGTCCACCTATACTCTTAGAACTTCTGGTCCCTTGGATCCCATCTACTGGTGAACTTATCAATCAAAGAAACGATTGATAGTTCACCATTTTGAACACAAGCCTTGGCCTCACTGGAAAGCAACCCGCAGATCTCGCTATGCAGTTTTGGATAGCCCATTAAAGGAATTGGATGCACCAAATGAACATTTGGAGGGTAGTCCAATATAGCCTCGAATTCTTCGAAAGCAGGGCCAACCTCTTGATGTACGAATCGGAAGACAAGGACGTTCGGATTCCAAAATCGAACCCCAACGTTAACGAAAAAGGAGTCAATATCTAGCCTACTAAGAGGAAACATGGCGTTCAACCCATAATTTCAAAAGTTAACATGCTCGACACCGTCTATACTATCCATCCATGTAACGCCCCACTCCCGAGTCGTTAAATACACTAAAATAGCCTCAAAAAATATACAAGTTTTGCACCCAATAATAATAACTACAAAATTGTCTCCAAATTGTACAATATCCTCCAAAATATTCTATATTACAATTACCTCCAAAATAAACAATATTACAACTATCTCCAAATTTAATAATTACAGTGGTGAGTCTCAAATCTTTTTATTAACAAATCTTTCTAATCTCAGTTTCGATCTCCGCTAAAATCTGCTCCGCCCCTGAAAAATAAATTAATTCGGGAAGTATACAATACAATAGGAATAACAAAGCTTGGAGAAAGAATGAATTCACAGGGAACCAATAATTACACAAACGATTCAATTCGAGATACCAAGCAATTTACCAAATTGCACAAACAAGTCAACTAGACATATGATAATTTATCCATGATCAAATATCTGGTCCTACTTAGTACATGACCAGTGACCGACCTCACCCCCCTCACCCAAGCACAACTGCTTATCCGGGCTATTGGTACAGAGCATATTGACAACGTCCACTCGATTAATGTACGGAGCATTTCCACATCATTTAGCCAGACAAATTAACATTTCCAACACAAAATAACTACACAGAGTTCATCAAATGACTAGAGTAATCAAAAGAATCAACAACGAATAATTCCACTAAATTTATCAAATTATCAAAATCATCAAGACGAGTGCAAATTCAAGGTGATTAAAATAACACTATTTGCAAAGAGATTTAAAGGAAGCATATTGTATACTATCCGAATTATCTCAAATCAATCTCCTCCGTTGCCAACATTCTAATCTCAATATTTCTCCATGGATCTCTAAAAATAACTCTGATCTTACTTTGATAAAATCTATAACTCTCATCTGCTATATCACCAAGGTGAATTTTACCGAGCTCGGCCCTCCTATGGTTCGTACAAAATTTTATCTAGTTTTCAGAACATTTTTCGGAAATGAAATAGCTTTTCCAAATTTTTAGTTATTTTAGAAATATTCCAGCTTTGTCCAGATTCATTGACCATTACGAAAATCGGATTATCTCACAAACTGCTCATTCGTTTTCAATGAAACCAAATTTCCTTGAAAGCTAACTCCTTAAGGAAGATTTTGACATAAAATGGAGGTCCAGAATATTTTTCTACATTTTTCTAAAATTTTGAAAGTTGGCTGTAAAACATATTTCTCTAGCACAATTCTTGAAATAAGAAAATTGGTGAGAAAAGAAGTCAACTAGGGAAAATTTTCCACTTATCTTGTGATGAAAACATGTTAAATAATATGTATTAAACTCAAATATTTGAGGTGAAGGTGTGCCTTTGGAAATTTTGAGAGATTGATATGGAAAAAGGTAAACTTATACCGATTAAGAAAAATACAAGAAGGGTAGAATCAGGGCTCAACTCCTTTCATTTTTAACACAAGAATACCATCAAAACACATCTGAAAATACCATTTTAAATTTCTAATAACATGTATTTGAAAAAGAAAAATAAAAGAGAGAGTTGTGTTGTAGCTTACTTGAGGGTTGTTGGAATTTCTAGCAAACTTTTTCTTCCTCTCCTCTCTTCTACCAAGCTCACCCTTCTTCCTTTCTTCTCTCTCAGCTGAATATAGTGTGTATGTGTGTGTTCTTGCATGTAAAATGCTATGAGAGGGGTTGTTTTTAAAATGAATTTGGTTGCAAAAGATTATAAATGCCCATTCTTTGGAATTGGATTGAATAGTTTGAATTTAGTTTGAATTCAGTTTGAATTCAATGGAATAGTGGAGAATTAGAGGCCTTAATTAGGTTCCTAAACATGATCTAGTTAGGGTTTTCCTACTAATCAAACCAACCTAGTTGCATACATACATACATATATATATATATATATAAGTTTGTACCAAGTCAAATATATTTTTCTTAAATCATGAAAAATTGTCTCAAAGTACATTCATAGTATCTATATAGGTTATGGCTGGCCATAAATGGTGATTTAAGGGATGTAGACACCCTATTTTTGACCGTCCTCAAGAATTGGATGTTCTTGTAGGTATATCCAGTGATGAGTTTGATTGCTCGTCGAGTGCTCGAAATCCGCGATGGAACGCCACAGGTTTGAGCTTTCCAAACCCTACATCAATTCTGTCTCATTTTTGGACCATGTTTAGGTCCTTTCAGCATGATGTTTTTTATGCACTGCCAGCCATGTTTGGGCACTGCCGGCCATGGATTTTGTCCTACCG
>NW_021030464.1:19065-52137 GCF_004153795.1 Camellia sinensis | reverse complement strand
ATGATTTGTCGGATTTGGACTCTTTGATGATTTCATCGGTCTTGCATTGCACTCTGTGAGATTAGATACAGGACCGTGACATTGAGTCCTGAACTGCAGTGAGCCCATATGAACAAAACGGGCGGGGGATTTCCCTCCCGAGGCGTTCGGGGATGTCTACAACATGTATATGTGCACATTTTTAGTACGTGTATGCAACCAGGGCACGTGCGCACATCCCATGCTAATAGAGAAGTTTGATCCATTCAGGGGCATAACATTCCAGAGATAGTAGGAAGGCATTCTGACATCTTTGTTTAAGACATTTTTGGTTGTTTAGGTTGTTTGTTCATGCATTTTTTAGTTGTAATTTTTATTTCATTTTTCAATTTTATTCAATAGAGTCTTTATCAGATTCATGAAATAAACACAAAAGGTCAGGTATTTGGAAGAATACTCAAAATTTAGCAGAAGGAATTGGAATTCATTGCATACACTATCAATCTTGAAATATACAAAGTTTTTTCAAATTTAGGGCATCTCCCAATGGCATCATATATAAGTGTTTCTAAAAAATGAAAAGAAAATACAAAAAGCTAAGAAGTGAAAAGGTTTATGGACTCAGTCAACCCCCTCAAGGAAGCTTTGAAGCGCCTTGAGATGGACACTTCTGTTCATCATCATTATCGTCATCCCCATTACTGGAGTCGGCATAATTTTCATCTGAATCACTCCCTCCAACAGCACCTCTCGCATGCCTAGATGAGCCAACCTCCTGCCAAGGATCAAAAAAAGCTTAGAATCGTGCCAGAATTACACAAAAATTTGAAACATTGGAAAGAAGGATACTTAACTCCCGACGCGAGTGCCACTCTCGTACCCTCAGACCATCTCCACCCGGGCTGCCACCATCCTGTAACAGGCCTCCACATATTCCTGAGGAACCTATGTTAGAAAGAATAAGGATCAGCACCGATGAAAGGTAAAGGAAAAGAAAACATATACTAAAAAGGCAAATGAATACCTGCTTGACTCTAGAAAGAAGGTGATAAGGCACTACGGTCGGCTCAGGGATGGCAACACTACTGTTCCCTTCCCACCATTATTGAGATAGCAGAAAGCATCACCGGCAACCCCTCGACTGCCACCACAGCACCCATGCCTCAAATAGGCACTGCACCTAAGGCTGAAGCTGGAACCTGGCCTTGATTGGCTAGAAAGATGGCAGGATCTAGTGCAACTCCCACCAACCATCCTCCTAGATGGGTCTGGACATACTCCAAGTAGTGCCTCTCTATCAGCAACCCCTCGGCATCAGTGCCACTTTGAGCAAGAAGAAGTTCTTCCACAGTGAAAGAATCCCCCACCCTTACGCTAGCAGAGGGAGATGTTGGAATCCGTGGATGAGCCAAGCCCAAGGAATGACAAAAAACCCACTTAGCCAAGTACCAAACTTTGCAAACTGACCCTTTTAGCAAAAGCCATTGTCGGGTAGCCGTTTAAAGACCTGGATACCAAACCTCACTACTAGGGGGTGCAGCCGCCCAATAGTGCCACATGATCTGAAAAAGGATAGTGCTATGATCAATATATCAGTAAGAGAAGAATAAGAACAGTCAGAATATGGGCAAGACAGTAAGACTCACGTGGTCATAGGTGATGGTGTCAAGCATCTACTGATACTCGGTGACAGTGGAAAGAATATGGATGCTACTGATCTTATGGGCCCTCTGGTACCGGATAGCTTGAGGGAAGACATCTGGAGAGACACCTCGTACCCCAGGACCCACTTCGAGAAGTACTTAAAAAACCACATCTACAAGCGAGAACAAGGGGCAAATGAATCAAATAGACAAGCAACAAATAAATGGTACAAAAGGATCGATAAGTAACAAATGAAAGAAGACATAAAGTAATGTACCTTCTATAGGCTCCATTATTCACCTAATTCGGTACCACGACTAAACGAGAGAACACTTGCATAACCGTACATAGTGGCCAAAGCTGCGCCACCCCAGTCGTAGTCTCCGATTTGGTCCATATCCACCATAGAGGCCAATAGGCAAACATGAACCGTATTAGACCTATTCGCGAACAAAACGCTCCTGAATAGGTATAACAGGAATCCTCTGGTGTAATGAGCGATCTAAATGTGAGAAATTGGGCCGCAGTGTCGAAAGTGGGTATAGAACCACTAGTATAGAACCAACTCACTCTCATAAGGTGGGACAACAACTAGAAAATGCCTCAGTGCATCATCCTAATAAAAAAGGTCAGTGTTAAACAATATGAGAAGGCCACCAACTAGAAGGCTCGATAGCATCGTGAAGTCCTTCGACGTCATAGTCATCTCGTCGGAGCTAGAAAAGTGGAAGGTGTCCTTAGTGTGCTACCATCTCTCCATAAGGGATGCAAGTAGACCATGACCAACCCAAGTATCGCCCAAGGACATGCATAGGGGGCCAAATCCAAACCCATCTACTAGTGTCCTAACGGTCACATGGAGTTCCAGATACCACTTAGCTACACTAGATGTGAAGCCGAAGTCGAAGCCACGAACAGAACGGGGGTGCTCCAGCAAGAAAAAGTTGAATAAATCGATGAAAAAGAATAAAAAAAAGTGCGACAGAAAGTATAAAAGCAGAGAAATAGAGTCATACCCTGTAGCCCGTGTAGGATAAAAGCTGCTATGGCTGGCAGAGAACCACTGAACAAGGGCTAGCATCGTCCATCTCAAGGAACCGATCGAACCCAGTTCCCAGAGTATGGGCATGAGGCATATAAGTGGCATGGTCAAGATCAGGGAACTGTCTAGCCATGAGATGGTATGTCACAAGTAATACAATGGCCAATACAGTGAAAAGCAGTGCAATAGGGTGGCAAATTTAGTGAAAATGTACATAAAAATGGGACAAAAACGCTAGAGTATGGGTATGATAGAATGACAAGCATCGAAAAATTATCATATACAAATAGGAAACATGTGAGAAAACTCTTGGCATATTCATGGAAATAATCAAAAAAATCACCCTAAAAACTCGTACAAAGCAATGAAAACATGCAACATTAAAAGGAAAGCCAGAAAAGTAAGAGAAAAAAAATGACCTGAGAATGAGCAAGAAGTAGCCGAAACTCAAAATTTTTCAATAGAAATGAAGGCCACATAGTGAGAAATCTGAAAGGATAAATGAAAACCCGAACCACCAAGCAACAAAAAAGCACCGACGTGGAAAACAAAGAGGCTAAGGAGGTAAATAGGAATTTTTAAGTATGGTGGAGTGGGAAATGAGGCCACAAAATGAATTTAAACCCTTCGGGTCATGTAAGTTATCTCAGGTCGTGCCAAGTGTGTGTGCGCACGAGCCTTGTGTGTGTGTGCACAAGCTTCGTATGCACGCACATCGTCCGAATATGCGCGCACACATTTTATTCTAGCACACATGTGACCCTCATGCATGGCCAACCTATGGCATCCTTTGGACATCCTCAAGGCACATGTATGTCCTAAACTCAAACTCAAGCATTGGTGTACCTTTCAAAGCACATCATTTTATCAAATGCCAGTATTGCCACACCTTTCAAGGCATATTTTATCACTTTGGGCATTTGTACACCTTTCGAGGCACATCATACAACATTGGCACACAAATCATTTAGCATGTCAATAATATTTCTCACAATCACATTCGGCATTTCGGTACACTTGACAAATTTTGGCACTTTGGTAAATCTTGGTACCATTTGGAATAATAAACCCCACGTCTTGCTGATGCGAGCATGGAGTGGAATCTAAATAAACCCCATGTCTTACCAATGTAAGCGGGGAATGGCACCTAATAAACCCCACTTCTTACAGATGCGAGCATAGAATGACATTTAAATAACCCCATGTATTGCTGATGTGAGTATGGAATAACACCAAACAAACCCCCATGTCTCGTTGATACGAGCATGGAAAAGGCATCATTTGGCACCTAATAAACCCCACGTCTTGTCGATGTGAGCCTGGAAAAGGCATCTACTAAACCCCCATGTCTCATCTACACGAGTATGGAAAGGCACTACTTGGCACCCAATAAACCCCGCTCTTGCCAACGTAAGCATGGGAAAGACATATATTAAGTCTCCGTGACTCGTCGACATGGGCATGGAAAGGAACCACTTGGCACCCATTAAACCGCACGCATTGCCGATGCGAGTGTGGAATACCACCTAATAAACCCTATGTCTCGTTAATACAAGCATGAAATGACATCACTTGGCAACTATTTATCTCCATGTCTTATCGATACAAGCATGGAAATGCACCCCTTGGTATCTCTTAAACCTCTATGACTCATCGATACGAGTATGAAATAGCATCGCCTGGCATCTGATAAACCCTACATCTTGCTGATGCCAGCATGGAAAGACTTCTACTAAATCTCCACGACTCGTCAACACGAGCATGGAAAGGCACCACTCAGCACCCAATGTGTCCCACGTGCGAACGTGGAATGGCACCTTATAAACTCCCATGTCTCGTTGATATAAGCATGGAATGGCACCACTTAGCATCTATTAATCTCCATGTCTTGTCGATACAAGCATGGCAAGGTACCACTTGGCATCTAATACTTCCACGACTCATTGATATGAATGTGGAATAGCACCACTTGGCTCTTAATGAACCTGTGACTCGTCAACACAAGCATACAATGGTATACATTGGCACTTTTGTCTTGTCAATACGAGCACAAAATGGCATACATTTGCATCATTGACATCGCAATAACATCACTTTAACCATACTATGGTGTATATTATCTAGAATAGCTCTCCTTAGAAAATTTTGCAGGATTGCCACAACCAGAAAAAGAATAGAAAGGAACTTGGCATAGGAATAACAAGGTGAGTACGGCAGGTATCACTCGCTCTCCTCTTATTAATGCATGCTTGGATGATTTCTTGAGTGCTTGTTGCACACACTCACTTGCGTATGAATTGTTGCACCACTGCCCCTGAACTACACTGATATGATTCTTTGAAAACACGGATATGTAGGCAACCTGCAAATCTGATCACTTGTATGAATGAATGGCATTGCCTTAAGCCTTAGGGGTCATGTCAATTGGGATGGTTTCAGATCTTTGATATTTGCTTCTCATCACTTCATGATTGTTTGAACTCAGTCAAAAATAAGCAACTGTAGATATCCTATTTTGATTGACCTTATGACTTGGGTTCTTGCAAGCCTCCCGATAATGAAATGGTAAATTACTTCATCTTTAGAATGTCTAAGGATGTTTGGAGTTGCTATGCAAACCCATTTTGAACAAAAATTAACTTTTCACAAAAATGACCGTTTTACTCCTAAGCCCGTTTTTAGCCAAAAACCAACTTTTTAATCCTGAAAAAGAGAGATAAGCCCGATTAAGCTGTGATCAAATGTATTTTCCAAAATAATAACCGATTTTATCAAAGACATTGATCAGAATGCAACTCAAGCTTACTTGTGTCGCAAGCATGCCAAAGGAATGAGACCTCGTACTTGTGCATGCATGCAGGCATGACACGTGTACAGACGTGCGTGTGCACATTAGATGTGAGTGAGCACAAAGCTTGTTCATGCACACATCAAAGTGTGACAAAATTATTTTTGGAAACTCGATCTTTGTGCATTTTTTTAAGGGAACGGTAAAACGAGAAGCGATGAAACCCTAGAAAGGTTCCAAAACCTACCCCTAGCTCTATAAATGGAGCCTCTTCCCTTTTCTTTGAGGAGGTTAAGAATTTTGAGCCTTTTTGAAGGTTTGGAAAGAAAAACCTCCTCTCCTCACAAGATTTTTCATCCCTATAGTAACTAAAAACCTCTAGAAACATTCTAAGGACTTGGTACTTGGACCCAAACTTAGAAAACTAAACTTGAAGGAGGCTTGCAAGTAAGGAACTTGATGCGTTTTTCTTTGCATGTTATTAGGTTTTTTAAAATCAGATGGTAAACTCCTCTTATTCTTTGTGTTTCAGTAGTTCCTTGCTTGTTTTCACTAATCAATCCATGCTAGGTTGTTAATCCATCATAGCATCATGTAGCTTGTTCATTTTGTCCACTTTCTGGCTTTACTTCACATGTTTCATCTATTCCATTAGAATAGCATGTTCTTAGATTTATTTTAATCGTATAATCAGTATATATGGCTAGGTTTGATTCATCATGTAGTTAGGTTATATTTTTTCTTTTTATTTGTTAGTTGTATTTGTGTGCATATTCGTCATGTAGTAGCCTCAAACTAGGCCTAAGATCATTCTTGCATGTTTAGTTGCATATTTTAGGTCATATTTATTTTATATCTTGCATGTAAGATGCGAAAAGTGAGAATCCGGGTAAGTCCTCTGAACTTCCATAGCGTATGCTTATGTCTTTGCATTATCCCTTTCAATAATTCAAGTCTGTGTGCTCTTTACATGCAAAATTGTTTGTTTTGAATGTTTTTTCTAAGTATCGTTTATTTTAGATTGGGTTCATGGCCATGGATTGATAAAATCCACTTTTTATTCTAAAAATCATTGTTCCTTTGAAAATATGGCTTTATTCCTTTAATCTAAAATGAATGGTATTCATCTTTCTTCAAATCACATAGTTTAGGTTAGTTAAGGATTTTTAGGTCTAAAATAAATTTATGTGAACAATTAACCATTAAAATAATAAAATAGAGAGTGAGTAAAGACCAATCTTCCGATTGGGCAAAAATCGGTGCTTCCATGCAAATGGTCTTCCCCTTTTGTACCTAAGCTTCTGAACCTGAAATTTTCTTGGTTATGACAAACTAGGCCTTAACTTAGTTTTCTTCGTTAAAGGTTTCTTAATTCCTCTTTAAAAATTAAGTTGCAACTCTTTGTTGGTTAAAGCAAGTCGATGTGGGAAGTAATGTCTTAGACTCGATAACGGCACAATGCCCACACAACCCCAACTCCCAAATAGGCATGAATGCAAATTCTATGCTTATGTGGTATTTTGAAAATGATTTGATTTGATTCTGGGGGTCAATCATAAAGGCAGTAATTTGGTTCCAATTCCAAAAATCTGGGGACTTAAGTAAGACAGTGATTCAATTTTGATTATGGTCTAAGAAATCAGTGGCAGTTTCCCAATTTAAAAGATTTGAGTTTGAATTTGAATTCTTACCTTAGTGATCAATTGAAAATAATTGTCTTTCAAAATTTAAGTTAAAAAAAATTCCCAAAAAAATATGTGATTAAGGAATAACTTCTAAAAATATAAATAAAAAAAAAAACTTTCTAAATTACGTAGAACCATTGAGATTATGGAAGATGTTAGATTGGATGAGAATCTTTAAGTCATTGACTTTGGGGAGAATTTCAGATTTTATGAAAAAATTGTATATAAAGAAGTGGTGACCAAGTCTTCCATTTTGAATAAAATTGTAATTCCCTAAAAGATATTTGATTAGAGAACAATTGTTTGATTAGATACTTGGAACAAAATTCAAAGCTCATTTAGAAAAAAGAATTTTGAAAAAAAAAAAAATCTGAGTAGAATTTTGGAAATTATGGAAAGTTTTTTATTATACAAAAGTCTTTAAGTTATTGACTTTGGAGGGAATTTTGATTTTATGGAAAAGTCGTAAACAATGAACAAATGACTGAAGCTTTTACTTTGAAATAAAATTTTGAATTTCTTTATAAGGCATATGACTAGAAGATAATTGTTTGATTGATTTCTTGAAATCAAAACCAAACTTCTATAGAAAGTTTTGAAATAAAACATGAGTATAATTCAGAAATTATAGAAAGTATTTTTAATCGAATAAAATTTTTTGGGCTGCTGACTTTGGAGGAATCATGATTTTATTAGAAAAATAGTGGGTAAGGAAATGATGACCAAGTCTGCTATTTCGAGTAAATTGGATTCATCTAAGGGGTGATTATTTGATTGAGTAGTTTGAATAAAATCTAAACTCTTCAAAAAAAAAAAAAAGAAAAAAAAAAGACATTAATTTGAAAAAAAAAATGAAAGTTATAAATTGGTCATATATTTTTATTATGAAAATGGGACATTCTTCTTTGATAAGTAATAAATAATGAGAAGACAATTGTTTGATTGGTCACTTTAGTAAGAATTTTGAAAATTTCTCGAACTTTTTTGATTGGGAAACCACAACCTAATTGATGGTGATGATGATAGAGGCCAATAGGCAAACATGAACCGTATTAGACCTATTCGCGAACAAAACGCTCCTGAATAGGTATAACAGGAATCCTCTGGTGTAATGAGCGATCTAAATGTGAGAAATTGGGCCGCAGTGTCGAAAGTGGGTATAGAACCACTAGTATAGAACCAACTCACTCTCATGAGGTGGGACAACAACTAGAAAATGCCTCAGTGCATCATCCTAATAAAAAAGGTCAGTGTTAAACAATATGAGAAGGCCACCAACTAGAAGGCTCGATAGCATCGTGAAGTCTTTCGACGTCATAGTCATCTCGTCGGAGCTAGAAAAGTGGAAGGTGTCCTTAGTGTGCTACCATCTCTCCATAAGGGATGCAAGTAGACCATGACCAACCCAAGTATCGCCCAAGGACATGCATAGGGGGCCAAATCCATACTCATCTACTAGTGTCCTAACAGTCACATGGAGTTCCAGATACCACTTAGCTACACTAGATGTGAAGCCGAAGCCACGAACAGAACGGGGGTGCTCCAGCAAGAAAAAGTTGAATAAATCGATGAAAAAGAATAAAAAGAAGTGCGACAGAAAGTATAAAAGCAGAGAAATAGAGTCATACCCTGTAGCCCGTGTAGGATAAAAGTTGCTACGGCTGGCGGAGAACCACTGAACAAGGGCTAGCATCGTCCATCTCAAGGAACCGATCCAACCCAGTCCCCAGAGTATGGGCATGAGGCATATAAGCGGCACGGTCAAGATCAGGGAACTGTCTAGCCATGAGATGGTATGTCACAAGTAATACAATGGCCAATACAGTGAAAAGCAGTGCAATAGGGTGGCAAATTTAGTGAAAATGTACATAAAAATGGGACAAAAATGCTAGAGTATGGGTATGATAGAATAACAAGCATCGGAAAATTATCATATACAAATAGGAAACATGTGAGAAAACTCTTGGCATATTCATGGAAATAATCAAAAAAATACCCTAAAAGCTCGTACAAAGCAATGAAAACATGCAACATTAAAAGGAAAGCTAGAAAAGTAAGAGAAAAAAAATGACCTGAGAATGAGCAAGAAGTAGCCGAAACTCAAAATTTTTCAATAGAAATGAAGGCCACATAGTGAGAAATTTGAAAGGATAAATGAAAACCCGAACCACCAAGCAACAAAAAAGCACCGACGTGGAAAACAAAGAGGCTAAGGAGGTAAATAGGAATTTTTAAGTATGGTGGAGTGGGAAATGAGGCCACAAAATGAATTTAAACCATTCGGGTCATGTAAGTTATCTCAGGTCGTGCCAAGTGTGTGTGCGCACGAGCCTTGTGTGTGTGTGCACAAGCTTCGTATGCATGAACATCGTCCGAATATGCGCGCACACATTTTATTCTAGCACACATGTGACCCTCATGCATGGCCAACCTATGGCATCCTTTGGACATCCTCAAGGCACATGTATGTCCTCAACTCAAACTCAAGCATTGGTGTACCTTTCAAAGCACATCATTTTATCAAATGCCAGTATTGCCACACCTGTCAAGGCATATTTTATCATTTCGGGCATTTGTACACCTTTCGAGGCACATCATACAACATTGGCACACAAATCATTTAGCATGTCAATAGTATTTCTCACAATCACATTTGGCATTTCAGCACACTTGACAAATTTTGGCACTTTGGTAAATCTTGGTACCATTTGGAATAATAAACCCCACGTCTTACCGATGCGAGCATGGAGTGGAATCTAAATAAACCCCATGTCTTACCAATGTAAGCGGGGAATGGCACCTAATAAACCCCACTTCTTATAGATGCGAGCATAGAATGACATTTAAATAATCCCATGTATTGCTGATGTGAGTATGGAATAACACCCAACAAACCCCCATGTCTTGTTGATACGAGCATGGAAAAGGCATCATTTGGCACCTAATAAACCCCACGTCTTGTCGATGTGAGCCTGGAAAAGGCATCTACTAAACCCCCATGTCTCATCGACACGAGTATGGAAAGGCACTACTTGGCACCCAATAAACCCCGCTCTTGCCAACGTAAGCATGGGAAAAACATATATTAAGTCTCCGTGACTCGTCGACATGGGCATGGAAAGGAACCAATTGGCACCCATTAAACCCCACGCATTGCCGATGCGAGCGTGGAATACCACCTAATAAACCCTATGTCTCGTTAATACAAGCATGAAATGACATCACTTGGCAACTATTTATCTCCATGTCTTATCGATACAAGCATGGAAATGCACCCCTTGGTATCTCTTAAACCTTTATGACTCATCGATATGAGTATGAAATAGCATCGCCTGGCATCTGATAAACCCTACATCTTGCCGATGCCAACATGGAAAGACTTCTACTAAATCTCCACGACTCGTCAACACGAGCATGGAAAGGTACCACTCAGCACGCAATGTGTCCCACGTGCGAACGTGGAATGGCACCTTATAAACTCCCATGTCTCGTTGATATAAGCATGGAATGGCACCACTTAGCATCTATTAATCTCCATGTCTTGTCAATACAGGCATGGTAAGGTACCACTTGGCATCTAATACTTCCACGACTCATTGATATGAACGTGGAATAGCACTACTTGGCTCTTAATGAACCTATGACTCGTCAACACAAGCATACAATGGTATACATTGGCACTCTTGTCTTGTCAATACGAGCACAAAATGGCATACATTTGCATCATTGACATCGCAATAACATCACTTTAACCATACTGTGGTGTATATTATCTAGAATAGCTCTCCTTAGAAAATTTTGCAGGATTGGCACAACCAGAAAAAGAATAGAAAGGAACTTGGCATAGGAATAGCAAGGTGAGTACGACAGGTATCACTCGCTCTCCTCTTATTAATGCATGCTTGGATGATTTCTTGAGTGCTTGTTGCACACACTCACTCGCGTATGAATTGTTGCACCACTGCCCCCGAACTACACTGATATGATTCTTTGAAATCAAGGATATGTAGGCAACCTGCAAATCTGATCACTTGTATGAATGAATGGCATTGCCTTAAGCCTTAGGGTTCATGTCAATTGGGATGGTTTCAGATCTTTGATATTTGCTTCTCATCACTTCATGATTGTTTGAACTCTGTCAAAAATAAGCAACTGTAGATATTCTATTTTGATTGACCTTAAGACTTGGGTTCTTGCAAGCCTCCCGATAATGAAATGGTAAATTACTTCATCTTTAGAATGTCTAAGGATGTTTGGAGTTGCTATGTAAACCCATTTTGAACAAAAATTAACTTTTCACAAAAATGACCATTTTACTCCTAAGCCCGTTTTTAGCCAAAAACCAACTTTTTAATCCTGAAAAAGAGAGATAAGCCCGATTGAGCTGTGATCAAATGTATTTTCCAAAATAATAACCGATTTTATCAAAGACATTGATCAGAATGCAACTCAAGCTTACTTGTGTCGCAAGCATGCCAAAGGAATGAGACCTCGTACTTGTGCATGCATGCAGGCATGACACGTGTACAGACGTGCGTGTGCACGTTAGATGTGAGTGAGCACAAAGCTTGTTCATGCACACATCAAAGTGTGACAAAATTATTTTTGGAAACTCAATCTTTGTGCATTTTTTAAGGGAACGGTAAAAGAAGAAGAGATGAAACCCTAGAAAGGTTCCAAAACCTGCCCCTAGCTCTATAAATAGAGCCTCTTCCCTTTTCTTTGAGGAGGTTAAGAATTTTGAGCCTTTTTGAAGGTTTGGAAAGAAAAACCTCCTATCCTCACAAGATTTTTCATCCCTATAGTAACTAAAAACCTCTAGAAACATTCTAAGGACTTGGTACTTGGACCCAAACTTAGAAAACTAAACTTGAAGGAGGCTTGCAAGTAAGGAACTTGAAGCTTTTTTGCGTTTTTCTTTGCATGTTATTAGGTTTTTTAAAATCAGATGGTAAACTCCTCTTATTCTTTGTGTTTCAGTAGTTCCTTGCTTGTTTTCACTAATCAATCCATGCTAGGTTGTTAATCCATCATAGCATCATGTAGCTTGTTCATTTTGTCCACTTTCTGGCTTTACTTCACATGTTTCATCTATTCCATTAGAATAGCATGTTCTTAGATTTATTTTAATCGTATAATCAGTATGCATGGCTAGGTTTGATTCATCATGTAGTCGGGTTATATTTTTTCTTTTTATTTGTTAGTTGTATTTGTGTGCATATTCGTCATGTAGTAGCCTCAAACTAGGCCTAAGATCATTCTTGCATGTTTAGTTGCATATTTTAAGTCATATTTATTTTATATCTTGCATGTAAGATGCGAAAAGTGAGAATCCAGGTAAGTCCTCTGAACTTCCATGGCGTATGCTTGTGTCTTTGCATTATCCCTTTCAATAATTCAAGTCTGTGTGCTCTTTACATGCAAAATTGTTTGTTTTGAATGTTTTTTCTAAGTATCGTTTATTTTAGATTGGGTTCATGGCCATGGATTGATAAAATCCACTTTTTATTCTAAAAATCATTGTTCCTTTGAAAATATGACTTTATTCCTTCAATCTAAAATGAATGGTATTCATCTTTCTTCAAATCACATAGTTTAGGTTAGTTAAGGATTTTTATGTCTAAAATAAATTTATGTGAACAATTAACCATTAAAATAATAAAATAGAGAGTGAGTAGAGACCAATCTTCTGATTGGGGAAAAATTGGTGCTTCCATGCAAATGGTCTTCTCCTTTTGTACCTAAGCTTCTGAACCTGAAATTTTCTTGGTTATGACAAACTAGGCCTTAACTTAGTTTTGTTCGTTAAAGGTTTCTTAATTACTCTTTAAAAATTAAGTTGCGACTCTTTGTTGGTCAAAGCAAGTCGATGTGGGAAGTAATGTCTTAGACTCGATAACGGCACAATGCCCACACAACCCCAACTCCCAAATAGGCATGAATGCAAATTCTGTGCTTATGTGGTATTTTGAAAATGATTTGATTTGATTCTGGGGATCAATCATAAAGGCAGTAATTTGGTTCCAATTCCAAAAATCTGGGGACTCAAGTAAGACAGTGATTCAATTTTGATTATGGTCTAAGAAATCAGTGGCAGTTTCCCAATTTAAAAGATTTGAGTTTGAATTTGAATTCTTACCTTAGTGATCAATTGAAAATAATTGTCTTTCAAAATTTAAGTTAAAAAAAATTCCCCAAAAAATATGTGATTAAGGAATAACTTCAAAAAATATAAATAAAAAAAAACTTTCTAAATTACGTAGAACCATTGAGATTATGGAAGATGTTAGATTGGATGAGAATCTTTAAGTCATTGACTTTGGGGAGAATTTCAGATTTTATGAAAAAATTGTATATAAAGAAGTGGTGACCAAGTCTTCCATTTTGAATAAAATTGTAATTCCCTAAAAGATATTTGATTAGAGAACAATTGTTTGATTAGATACTTGGAACAAAATTCAAAGCTCATTGAGAAAAAAGAATTTTGAAAAAAAAAATTGAGTAGAATTTTGGAAATTATGGAAAGTTTTTTGTTATACAAAAGTCTTTAAGGTATTGACTTTGGAGGGAATTTTGATTTTATGGAAAAGTCGTAGACAATGAACAAATGACTGAAGCTTTTACTTTGAAATAAAATTTTGAATTTCTTTATAAGGCATATGACTAGAAGATAATTGTTTGATTGATTTCTTGAAATCAAAACCAAACTTCTATAGAAAGTTTTGAAATAAAACATGAGTATAATTCAGAAATTATAGAAAGTATTTTTAATCGAATAAAATTTTTTGGGCTGCTGACTTTGGAGGAATCATGATTTTATTAGAAAAATAGTGGGTAAGGAAATGATGACCAAGTCTGCTATTTCGAGTAAATTGGATTCATCTAAGGGGTGATTATTTGATTGAGTAGTTTGAATAAAATCTAAACTCTTCAAAAAAAAAAAAAAGAAAAAAAAAAGACATTAATTTGAAAAAAAAAATGAAAGTTATAAATTGGTCATATATTTTTATTATGAAAATGGGACATTCTTCTTTGATAAGTAATAAATAATGAGAAGACAATTGTTTGATTGGTCACTTTAGTAAGAATTTTGAAAATTTCTCGAACTTTTTTGATTGGGAAACCACAACCTAATTGATGGTGATGATGATTTTGAGGAGTCATGGTAAGTCTTGATTAGAATTTGGCTGGGTCCATCTACCTATTCTCAGGTTTGTTGCAACCGTTGCTCCTAGAAAGCAAGTTTCCCAAGCTAAGTGGGCTAGACTCAATCGGTTATCTCGTACTCAGGATCTAGTTGATGGAAAGCTCGTGTTAGTCTCACTCAAGCCACTAGAAAACAAGATCTGCAAGCCCAAGCCCAAGCCCGCTTGAATATTATTTCAACCCAATCTAGAATTAGTTAATACGAAATAGGCCAGCCCGCATTTGTCAGCTCCTCCTAGCCCAAAACACTTTAGGTTTCCAAGTCTAGAACCAGAAATCTTGATGGCCTAAGCCCAAGAGTTGACAGATTTGATCTGTACACTTCAAAGGTCTATGGACAATCTGTTTGTGACCGTGGATGCCTAGGCACAAATTTGAACCAGCTACAAGCTCAAGCAGCCGCAGTACCTCCGCCACCACCACAAGAGCCACAATAAGTCCCGATGGAAGAAGTGCCAGTTGTCCCCATTCCAACCCTGGATCAACCAAAGGATGAGTCCAAGATTGAAGTACCGACCAATGCTGATAGAATAGCCAAACTAGATAAAGCCATCAAGAAGACTAAGAGTCCTAACTACATTCCGAACCTAGATGCTGGTTTAAGAGAAGTAACTGTGGGATGCCTTTGGGGTTACTAAGCACGCCCAATAGTTCAGACTCACAATCTACGATCGGATATCACTACTGCAATGCGAAATAGAAAATGAGAGTACAGATCCAAGAACTTTATAAAAAATCCATTTTATGGCAAAACATTTGTCAGAAATAGACTACATCACTAGATTTCAAAGTCGTCATCTAATCTTTTGGGGAAATTAGGAAACCCATGACTCGTGCCAAGGGCCACTGTCCGTCATAACCAAAGTGTGTCACGGCTCGAGAACTTAGGTATGAGGAGGAAAGGCCATTAATTGAGCATCCCCGCTCACCCGATCAAAAGATCAGCCTCTACTAAGTCATGATGTGGTTTTTATAATAAACATATATTCATGTTTTGATTATTATTAATGCTAACATTACTATCTGAGGCAATCAAATATAGACTGTGTCATTGATTTTAGTTATGCTTTGATTTCATGCATTTTTTGGAAAACTTTTTTTGTACATACTCAAAAAGTATAAGAATCAATCACACTCCAATACAAACAACACAATCTCCATCCACTAACACTTATGCAGATATTTCAATTAAGTATTTAGCCTCATGGTATAGCAATGAATATGACAAGTAACACGCACATACATCATGCTAAATCAAAGAAATGCTCACTTGTACTTTAGGATAAGCCAAAAGAATAGTTTAATTTATGCATTATCCTATATACAAGTAACTAATGCAACACATACATGACATGCATCTATAGGTTCAGATAATAAGATATGGCATGGATATCATCTCAAGGCATGGGATGGCTTACATATTCAACTTTGAAATGGTAAGCTCCACAGATGCAAATGAGTTGGACCCAAATGCATGAAAAATAGATGTAATACATGGGCGTGATAAATAAGACATGATGCTATACAAAAAGCTTGTAAATAAAAGGGTTAGAAAGATGTGGGGTTGGAAGATTATTAAAACAATTCGAATGAGAAAGAGGGAAGAGAGAGAGAGAGATTATTACAACACTTTGAATAAAAGAAGTGGGATTGAAGAAATTATTAGAACAATAAATTAACTCAGTCAAACTATTGCTAAATCTAACAAATCATTCTAGATAAAGCAAATAAACTATCTAGTAGCTCCAAAACACCTCAAAAGAACACTCCCCAGAAACTGTTTGTTCTATTCTTGGAAGGATCATCTGGCCAGACACAAAATAGGCTAGTCGAATAGGAAATTGGCCGGCCAAATTTTTCTTTCGGTTAAGACTTAGGTCAGTGCAGAAAATCTAGAACAAAAGCTAAGAACCTCTTCCAAGGGCTGCTCATCCTTCTACCTCCTCTACTCACAAAAATCACTTAGGGAAGAGATAGATGGGCCTCAACCCTTAACAATAACATAAACAGATATATACAACAAATATTTTGCAACAAATTGACAAAATTAAGAGGATCAAAGCAAGAAAAAATTCAAGCCTAAGAAATAAATGGGAACCTACATCATCTATTTGTGAATAAGGGCAAGTTAGTACCCAAATCCATGCTATTAATTGGAGAAAGTAGATTAATGCAAATTATTTCTTAGTGGAAACTTTACTTTGAAAACAAGGGATTCATCAAAAATCCGTTGAAAACTCTTCTTCTATTCATGGAACAAAGATGTTTTCACCCATTTCCATGTTCACAAATGATTGAAAAGAGAGGGTTCAATACCTTTGACACAAAATCTCTTATTTTGCTTCCAAAATACTTAATAAAATGAACAAAACACAACTTTTTCAACATTAAACCCTAAAGATCATCTAAGCAATCCTATGTGTCTAATTTCTACTCCCTCAACTTCCACGAGGACATGTTACATATTTACAACAATTATATAATGAAGAACAAGGTCAAAAATAAAGAAACAGAGGGAAAAAGATGATTAAAAGTTCCATAATCTCACCTCTTAAAGAGGATGAGCTTCTTTATTTCACAAACAGTCTCTTGGCTCCCTCAAGAGCCTTTGAATATGTCCAAGGACCCTCACAAGAAGGTTCAAGCTTCAATGGTGTTTGATAGTTCGAAGTTACAGGGTAGTAGGTAGGAGATGAAGGAAGATGGGTCAAGAGCTTATGTTAGCCTTGGGAAATTTTTTCCAAACCATAGAAATAAGCTATGGAGCTCTACTTATAAAGCCTCAGGTGTAAAAATCTGAGATATTTATGAAAAGTGTGTTGAATAAGCCGAAATTCCCAAGAATACTCTGTACCTAGACAATTCAGCTAGCCGTCTCCTTTGATGTCTGGCCGAATGCACTTTTGACCAGCCATCACATGTTGTTCGACCAGTCAAATGGTACATCATTAGATCAACAAGGTAAGATTAGAGTAAATTAAGAGAAGAAATAGGTATTTTAGAGAATTTCACCTCTTTCATTCATTTTCACTATATTTGTTGCACTGTTTGTTTGAAAATGTGTGGCATTCTAATTTGAGCAATAATGAGGCTCAGGACATATTGGTAATGTTTGGAACTGCACAACCAAACTTGTTTTGAAATAGAATCTCATTTGGTCAAAAAATATTTTGGCCAAAATAGGTGTTTGGGGTGGTTTAAAGCTAGCATCTTAAACTTCTTACTAAGGGATTCATAGGACTAGCACATCTTGTTTTCATCATTGGATACCTAAGAAAAAGTGCCCAACTCTTATGATTGATTAAAAATAGGATGTCTACAGTAACCATCTATCCCTCTGAAAATTTCAAAATGCCACACATAGACAGGTTTGATGGCTTGGAAGACCCTATGGTGCATGTTCGACTTTTTGCCGACATTCTGAGGCCCATGGGACTCACTCGCCAACAAACCTTGTCTTTGTTTGGCCGAACCTTGTCTGGATTAGTAGCCAACTGGTATGCCAAGCTTTACCACGAGATCAAATGGAAGTGGAATGAGCTAGCCAAGGCGTTTGTCACTCAGTATTCCTACAATACCTAGCTAGAGGTAACCATGAGGGAACTTGAAACCACCAAGCAAGAACCCAATGAAAACTTCAGTAACTTCGTTACAAGATGAAAAGCCAAGGCTGCCAGAATGATGAACAAGCCCGATGATAAAGACCAAGTAAGGACCATTGTGAAGAACCTGCAACTGCCTCTGCTAGGCATCATGTTGCCTTTGCCACTACTCAGCTTTCGAGAAATGTTCGACACCACAAATCAAATCCAAGATGGGATTAACCAAGGCTTAATCAAAGTAGAAGCCTCCGTCCAAACTTAAAATAAGCCCTTGACTAGAAATTCACCTACCATGTCCTGCAATACCAAACCCAATGAAATCCATGCTATATGGACCTAAGCCATATCTGACCCCTTTGCCAAAACCACCCAATCCACCTGCATCCAAAGAACTTTCCACCCACTTTACATGTTCTTGTCTAAAAAAATACAAATCCTCATTGGGGCACCTTAAAGCTATCGGCCCTAGACCACTCTTAGATCCCCTATCCCCTATCCATGATCCCACCAAGAATTGCGCCTTCTACCAACAAGTCGGCCATGAAACTGACCACTATGTTCGACTTCGTCATGATATCTAAGATCTTATTAATAACAAAGTCATAACACCCTCACAAAAGCCAAATGTCACCATCAATCCTTTGCCTAAACACAATAAAGCTGTCCATCAGCCACCTAATGTCATGCCATACAAACCACCTTGATAACCTTCAACCCTAGCCAATACATCGTGTTGGCCAACCTACCCAAACCAATGGTCCTTATACCCAAGGAAGTGGGGCTGGATATTATCCAGGAAGAACTACAAGTGCATGAGCCCAACTCGATAGCAACTTTCTTCACATAGACGAAAGCACTAATCATACCGGAAGAAGAGTTGAACCAACTAAGGCTACCCAAAGAAAGTGAAGGCTTTACCGAAGATGATTGGTTGGACTTTTTCTTTGGAAAAATGGAACAACTAAGAAAGTACCAATACACTCCGTGATGAATGAGCAAGACCAATCTATAGAGGCATACAATCCTAGCAAGTACATTGTGCCTACTAGTGAGCCTAAGCCAAAAGTGGTGTTGCCAGAATCCATGGATGTCTATTTCCTAGGGCTAGACACCGCTTAGGATAACCTTCTGGGTCACCCTAATGATTTTGATAGGCTCTAACATATGGAGAATCAAGGATTGGGGAGTGATTTCGATGTAGAGGAGGACAACAACAAAGAAGGAGAAGAGAACGAGAACAAGAAAGGGGAAAAATTGAAACCTACCTAGAAGGCTACTCAAAAAGAGAAGATTGGGAGATAACCAACATCCGAGAGTCCATTTGGGGAGCCTAGAAACGAAAATTGCCAACTCTTGACTGTAACAATGAAAGGGAAATACTGCAATGGGGGGACGTTGGGCTAGCTAAAGTCCATTATACTCTGAAGTTTACTGTTGTGAGGCGCTATATGAAGAACAAGGAAAAAGAAAATCGAGCAGGGGTTGATGAGATCTAGTTCATAGGGGCCTTGTTCGAAGAAGAGGAGTATAAAAGAGGTTAATGAGAAAACAAATTGACATGGGTTGACTTTGAAACTAGCTTAAGTATTGAGAGTAACTACTGTGGCTTAGGAAATTTACATTGTGAGACGATGCTGAATGTAGGAGCATTGGAAAAAGATGCCAATTGAGAAACCGGCCTGCTGAAAATTGTTTTATTCGTGGATTTGGTAGTGAATCTAATGAATTAAGTCAAGTGAGTCGAGTGAGTCAGAAATCTGGCCTGTCAGATTCTGACGTGTCGATCTTTTCAAGTAATAAGTTGAGTCTGTTCTTTTGTTTTGAATTGTTTTGATTTGTTTTATTTTGAGTCAGAGTTAGATGTCGAAATTTCTCCTTTTTTTTTCTATCAATAATATAAGCTAGTAATTATGGATACTTCACGGTGCCAAAAAGTTGATTGTGTTAGATCCCAAGATTTCTATTTTAAAAAAATGATTTCTAAAAACTTCAAAAAAATCTAATTGAATGGGAAAAGGGAAGATAAGCCTAATTTGAAATGAATGGAATAATATTAATAAACTTGGGTAATGAAAGGAAATCCTCGCCTAGTCTAGATTGAATTGATGTTGTCTTTTTGGAACACAAGCACTTAGTCGCTCTTTTAGAAAGACTTCAAAGAAATATCTTTTTCATGATCCTTGAAGGGCGTTCCTGGAATCAATCCTGAGACCATGCCACATAAAATTCCTCTAGACTTCGGGACCAAATCTGTAGAAACGGTGTCGAGCATTGATCAAACAAGGGCAATTTTCTATTCCCCAGCACAAAATAGGGAACGTCCTTCCACCATCAGAAGCGAAGGCGCGAAGCCAACACCATCTCAGGAATATCATCCAAGGAAGACATTTAAATCAAACAGAGCAAGGTTGTCATAACAAGAAGGAACCATTATTTCAATAAGTCTTGATGGGATGAAATTCAAACAATAAATTGATCTTGTGAGAGCTCGTTAGGTTGAAAATCCCAAAAAGGCGAAAAAAAAAGTGAAGGAAGGAAATAGAAGCTCGCAAGATTGAAAACTCGAAAGAGCGATCTTGGAAAAAGTTAGAGCACAAAAAGAAGAGAGTTAATACCCGAGTGAACCTAACCCTGAACTATATACAGCTTAATTCCCATCCTTGGGATACGTATGCAACTTCACCCTGGAGTTCGGCCCCATTTCATTCAATTTTCACAATCCATCGGCACCTGTCATTAATTCGAATACTTGAGTGTCTAACTCCTAGAAGGAAAGGGGGTTTAGCTACGCAATTCATTGGATTCGACTATAGAACTATCTAATTAGCGAGCTTGCAAAAATTGTCATTTGGATTGTTTTTACATGAGAAGAGTGAGTGATTTGTGTTGCTTTTCCAATTAACCAATTATACAACATTTTCAAAAAAATAAAAATAAAAATTGGTCTCTCCTAGGGACACTATAAGTCAAGTCTTATCGTCTTGAATGGTCTGTCCTTGTGTGTCATGACCCAATGAATCTCGTGCTCAAACCACTCAATGAATGCCGTGATAGCCTACAACTAAAGCCTTCATCAGCTATCACAAGAACTCTATTCTGCCAAGCTTTGGCATTTGCCTTCAAGTCGGAAGCCCGGAAAGCAAAGGAATGAGGGTACAAAGGGAAACCCAAACGAGCCACCTGCTCATTCCCAAATTATCACATAATCTGGTGAAGGAAATAATAAACCATGCGAGATAGGCCAGCTACCTCCATACTCAGGAATGGAGGCATCTCTTGAGTCATGATTGGAAGTGCTAACCAAGGCTATGTAAGTCTAGGAGGTCATCCAATCATGCTAGTCTTCAATAGAACCCATCCTTACCAACTGAGCACTTGTGTGATATGAGATTGCCAAGTGACGAGTAGGAGCTTCCCTCACCTTCAATTTGTCTATCAGCATATCTCAGAAAATGAGAGAAAAAGAAAAGAGAGACAAAAGAACGGAGAGGTGTGAGATGAGTGGAAAAAATTGAGTGGGCATGTGCTAAAAATAGGAGGGAAAAAGAGAGAGAGAGAGAGAGAGAGAGAGATAAAAGAATAGAGAGGTGAAAGGTGAGAAACCAAGTGAGATGGGTGGCACTTGGAGTAATAATGGACTCCCACTAAATTTCGCAATCCTACCAACACAAATCTCATCCAAACCAATTGGGGTCTTTATTAAAACCAATCCAACGAAACTTGGCCACATCAACTAAGATAGGATTAGCAACCCCGTTGCTTGGCACCACTAAGAATTAGGTAAGCAAGCCAATACACAAAGTAGCCCGTTTGTACTCTTGGAATTTTGGGTCCCCAAATCCCGTCTATTGGTGAACTTATCGATCAACATAATGACTGATAGCTCACCATTCTGAACACAAGCTTTGTCTTTGCCTGCAAATATGGATAGCCACGGGACGGGTTTATCATCCCTCGGCCCAACACCGCTACGGGTAGAATTTTTTAACCTCATCCCCACCCGTGGATACCCGACCGCATCTCAAACAACCAAAAAAAAAAATTTTGAAACCATTTAAATCCTTAACACACTAAATAATTTCTCTTGTTTCCATTTATATAAATAGTGAAACTTTTAGGATTATTATTTATTTATATTTAAACAGGACTACAAACTTTTAGTATTCGTTTTTTATTTCTAATTATATTATACATATATATATACATATATATTATTTATTTATATACATTATTAATTATATCGGGTCAGGTTTGAATTGAGGAAGGCGATACCTGCCCCTACCCCACCCTAACCCCGTTGCGGGTGACCAAAATATAATCCACCCTCGCCCCACATAAGTGTCAGGTGGGGTAAAATTCGCCTCACTCAAGCGCCCCTGCGGATTAGACTAAAATGGCCATCCCTACTTGCAGACAATCCACAGATCTTACCGACTAACTTGGGTTAGCCTGTCAATGGAATTGGTCATGCCAAATTAGCTCTTCGAGGACAGTCCAAGAAAGGCCCAAATTCCATGAAGGTAGGGTCGAGTTCTTAATGTCCAATCCGAAAAACATGAATGTTTGGATCCCCAAATTGAGTTGTTGTAAGAAAGAATGAAAAGTCAATGTTTAGCTTGCTAAAATGAAATAGGGAATTTAGCCCATAACTGCAAAAGTTAACACACTCAGCGCCATCCAGACTGCCCATCCATATGGATAAACCATTCTTGGAAGACATAACTAGGAGGTAAAGAAGAATAATGAAGTTTGGGACCAAAGGTTGATTAGAAAAAGGCTATATGAAATCCTTCATGTAAAGTGGAGTATTTATAGGCCGAAATAGCGCAACGGCGGCTAGGGAAGAAAAACCCTAAAACTTTGACATCACAGCAAGTTGTGTGTGCGCACGTACCTTGTGTGTACGCACATTTATGGCGCATGCGCACATACTGTTCTAACAGAGAAATTTGGCTTATTTAAGGGTTTGACAAACGACATTCCAGAGATAGTGGGGGCATTCTGGCATCATTGTTTAAGTCATGTTAGGTTGTTAGGATATTTCTTTAGCATTTTTGAGTTATAATTTTGGTTTTAATACTTCTTTTCAATTTTGTTCAAAGGAGTCATTACTAAATCCACGTAATAAACATAAGAGGTCAGGCATTTGAAAGAAATACTCAAAAATTTTACAAAAAGGAAAATTGGCCCTCAAATGAGTACGAACATACTCTATGTAATCTCCATCCTCGAGCAGCGCCATAATGTCTGTACCCTGTCGCGTATACATCGCCTTAGTGGTAGTAAAGAAGTCTGTTGATTGCATCCCAGCTGGTATCTGAGCAAGCACCGTCAACTCCAGAAGGCACAGAGACTGGCAAAAAATTCACTCAACCAGATACCATACCTGGCAATTGGGACCCTCCAACAGATATTGCTACCCTATAAGAGCTCGGATCCTAGGATACCAAGCATGATCTACAACTGATACCGTGGCCCAAAACCTCCAAGTAATCTAAAAAAAATGAAGATTTATTTAGAATCCGAGTACAAAAATCATCAAAAATTGAGGGAATGTTACAGAATAAAAATTTTCCTGAATAGTAGTAACCTAATCAAAAAACTACTGAAATGGGTCAAAAGACTTGAACCAAAGAGGATATCCACAGTGAATGCGCAGGTAGCAAATGAATCAAGAATAAAAATCAACAGAGGCACCAAACACTCCAAGAGAGAGCTCTCAAAAATATTGAAAGTTCCACATCTGCTCAGATAAATAATGAGATCAGATAATTAGACAAATAGACAGACAGGTCTACAGAGAGGTAAATGGATAGAGAATAGATATGGGAAAACATATCAACATATAGAAAAATCAAAAAGAAGAGATATACCTCCTATAAGCACCAGTGTCTACCTAATGATGTCCTTTGGTTCTGCAAGACAACACTTGCATAACCATACAGGGTGGCAAGAGCTAGTTTACCCCAATCATAGTCACCAATACGATCTACGCTAACCAGGGCCACTAGAAGCTGTAAATGGACCTTGTTCTCCCAGTTCGCGAACAAGACTGTCCCAAAAAGGTATAACAAGAATCCACTAACGTACTGGGCAGCTTCATCTAAAGTGGCTGGTATAAGAAGGCGAAACCACTCAAAGAACCAGAAATATTGAACTAGACCTTGAAAGTGGGAAGAAGCCTCATCTAGCAAATGTACCAAAGTCTCCTCATCATTAGCTAGTCCTAGTGTAGTGGAATAAGCAAGTCGCTGATAGGAAGGCCGGAGAGCATGGTGGAGTCCTTAGGGGTCATAGTCATCTCCCTGGACATCGAAAAGTGGAAGGTGTCGATAGTGTCCCACTACCTCTCCATCAAAGCTCCTAGATAGCTATGATCGACTAGTGTTGCTAAGGGAATCTCATAGGGGATGAAAGCTTATCGCCTTAACTAGAAAGCGGACAAGGTCCAGAAGGTGGACGTACCACTCGATCACAGCTAAGGCAGAGCAAATGCCACGTATAGCCCAGGTACTCTCTTATAAAAACAAAGAAGAGAAACGTTTAAAGCTGTTTTTTAGAGAAAATGAAAGCAAATGAAATATAAAGAACATAAAAAGAATAGTGAATGAGAGAAATGTACCCTGAAGGTCATCGATGAGATGTAAAGGCCAGGCTTACATAGTACTACATCAAGAGGGCTGGCAATGTCTTACTCGTAGAATCATTGCAAGCCTATCTGAGGGACCCTCCAGTGGAGCATAAGCATCGAGGTCAAAGACGTCACCAACCATCGACAATCTAGGCCAAGCACAAGTCATAAGTCAAAAAGTTGGAAATGTTGTGAAAAATGGTGAAAATTACCAAAAATGGATAGAAAATCAAGTCAAAAGTACAAAAATGAGAAGATAGTTGGTAAATGGGCACAATAGTATGGCAAAGCAGTGAACAATACAGGTTAACGAAGAAAACATGAGAACCCAAGGAAATATATGAAAAATTACGAGAAAAGTCTAAAAAATTCACAAAAATGCGATAAAAATAAAGGAAAAGTAAATGTGAAACTGAAAAGTGTGAAAGGTGGCAAAATACCTTATAATACCCACCAAAGGGCTGAAATCAACTTTTGTTCAGTTGAAAAAGGAAAATATCGCACAAGGGAACCGAAAATTCGAACCGTAAACTGAACCACCAAATGGCGAAAGATCACGAAAGAGATGAAAAGAAGATGCTAAATAGGGGCATGGTGGATTTTCTGATGGTGTGGAGTGGGAAATGAGGCTTGAGGAAGCTATTTAAACCGTTCAGGCACTGAAAATTCTGAAAAGCCATCGCGACTGTCTACGTAGGTTGCGCGGCTGCACATCTCGTGCTTCCACATGTGCTGCAGCATAACCCTACATGTGTGGCAATTCATCCCAAGCTCCAAGAAGCCTTTTTAAGGCCCATGTACGATTTTCAACTCAGTTTTGAATACCGATACATCCTTATAGTATACCTAGTAATTTCAGTATTTATTGCATGCATCATGAGGCACGCATTGCACTCAAAATAAAATGGAATCTTCCCCAGTAGAAAAGAAGAAAAATAGGTAAAATCCCTATCATGGAATCTTGATTAGCACAAAGTAAGAAAATAATTCATGAATTTGACATATTTAGGAATGGCATAGCTTGTATGAAGCAAATGCGTATTGAACCACCACCTTGTATTGAGCAAATGTGGATTGAATATAAATCCCCACCTTGTAAGGTGCAAGGATGGAATAGAACCAATCTATAAACCCCACCTAGTAAGGAACAAGTGTGGATTGAACTTAAACCCCCACCTTGTAAGGAGCAAAAGTGGATAGAACTTTTAAACTCGTGAGGAGTGAGCATGACTAAGATCACAAGGCAGCAAACTTGAAATTGCAAGGAAACAAAATAAGAACTCATTTAGATTGCAAAGTAGCAAAATCAAAATTGCAAGGCAGCGAAATAGGAACCCATTTTACCCTCATGTCTTGAAAAGATCGAGCATGACTTAGATCGCAAGGTAGAAAAATTGGAATTACATGACAGCAAAATCAGTACCCATTATTAAAATCCTCACACCTTGTAAGGAGCAAACGTGATTAAGATCGCAAGGCAACGAACATAGAACCAGCCTGAAAATCATTCAAAACTCATGAAACTGGCAGGTTTTATCATCATATTTTGGCATCACTTTAACCACACCACGGTATGTATTTTGGAAATTGTTTTCTCTTGACTGTTTGTAGGATTGGTGCACTTAGCAAAATCTAGAATATAATTGAATAAAACTTGGTAAAACTTCGGTACGATAAGGTGAGTATTGTCAGGTATTGTTCACTCACTTTTTAGAAATTGCATACTTGGGTGAATGTTTTGAATGCTTGTTGCACACACTCACTCACCAATGAATTGTTGCACACCACTTGCCCCTGAACTACACTGGATCTAATTCTTGCAATGAAGATATGTATTCAACCTGCAAGTTCGATCACTTACATGAATGTATGGCACAACCTTAAGTCTTAAGGTTGTGTCAACTGGGATGGTCTTGGATCTTTGACATGCATTCAGCATCCTTTCCTGATTATCTAAGTTTTGTCAAAGAGGGCAACTGTAGACACCCTAATTTTGACGAACGCTAAGACTTCGGGTGCTTGTAAGTTTCCCTATGATGAAATGGTAATTTCTTCTTCCTTAAAGACGCTTAAGGTTGGTAAGAGCTACTATGTAACCCCGTTTTGGCCAAATATCCTATTTATCCAAAATTAGACTTTTAGTCTCCGACAAGGAGGTAGAGGTTTGGTTGAGTTTGAATTGATAAATATTTTGAAAACCTTGACTTGTTTCACACAAACACATCAATTGAAAGTCAAATAGACCTACTTAAAAGAAATGAGGGTCTAAAAGCCTTGAACCACGTACTTGTGCATGCATACATGGCTGGCATGCATGGAGGACACGAGCGCCCGCGTTTGGAGGCCAAGCTATATGACCAACCACACAAGGATTGCACGGTTGCACATCTTATGCAAGTAGGTTGCGAGGCCTTACAACGATCATGCGACTACACATGTTGCGCAATTGCACATACTATCAGCAGTATTGAGTAAGTTTTAGCTTCGATTTGATCGGGAGGTACAAGAAGAAAGTGATAGGAAACCTTAGGGAGACCTAAGGCATTCCAAAACCTTCTTCTTCTGCCTATGTATACCCCGTTCCCCCCTCTTTGGAAGGGACCAAGTTTTGGTCAAATTTTTGCTAAATGTTGATAGTTTTAAGAGAGAGACACAACTTCCCTTCACCTAAAACCCTTAGCTCTAAAATTTCTAACCCTAGCAGCAGCTTTTGATAATCCTAGAGTGCGTCTAAGGTTGAAACAAAGCAATCAAACTTGAACTGATGCTGAGGGAAGCTTCAAACAAGGAAATTAAGGCATTCTTCACTCTTTTTCACCTTTTTCTTCCTTTTTCTACAAAACAATGGGTTAGTCCACTGAATTTTATTTATTTCAATTACTTTTGGTCCCTCTTTTTAGTAGCTAATCATGTCTGGTGTTAGCTTTGCATGGTCATCATGTAACTTCTTAGTTTTGCATAATTTTTGGCTTTCTCCTTGCATGTTTTATTTAAATCATGATAGTAGCATGTTTAGGTTAGTTTGGGTTTTATATTTGCATGCATTAAACCTAACTTATTCATTGTAATATTCTACATGTTTTATTTGTTAGTTGCTTTTTGTGCATTAAATTACGTTAGATCCCTCAACCAGGCTTAGGATGCAATTATGTGTTTGGATAACATGTTTAGGATCATTGTACTTTATTTTAATCATATCATGCATAGTTGGACCCGTGGTGGTGGAATCCGGCAACTTTTCTTAATTTTTCATGGCATATGCTCGCTTTTTGGTGCATTGTTTTCAATAATCCAAGTCTAAGTATTTTTTTTTTCTTTTTACAAAATTGTGTGTTTTAAATGTTTTTATGAGTCTTGTTTAGTTTAGATCTTGTTTATATCCATTTAATGACTTTTTAATATGATGATGACAATATAGTTGTATTCATTAGATCAAAATTGAGTGATATTCATTTATTCAATCACTTAGTTTTAGGTTTAGTAATGATTTTTAGGGTTAATAATGAAGTTTGTTAAACATTTAATCACTAAAATCACAAAATAGAGAGTTAGTAAAGGTCAATCTTCGGATTGGGCAAAAGGGGGTGATTTTATTCAATGACCTTCCCCTTTTGTACCTTCATTCCCGAACCTTGATTATTTGGTTATGATGGATCAAGTCTTATACTTAGTTTTCATCATCAAAAGTTTCTTAATTCCTCTTAAAATTAAGTGGCAACTATCAAATGCAAGTTGGTACGACATTAGGGGGAGACGCGCATTATACCTAAAAAGGCACAGCATCTATAGAAGCCAACTCAAAAAAATCCCTAACCAAAATAATATCATAACCAATATCACAATAATTCATAGCTAGCACTGCAATAGGTTTGAACCATAGAATACAAAGGTCGTAACCAAAGGTGCATAAGGTGTGTACTATAGAATTTTCCTCCAGTAAATGATAAGAAATTATTTAATAATTATATTGGTGACGTAATATCACCATTACAGTTAACTTTTTTTTTTGCAACCACAAAGAGTTTGGGGTAGCTATTGTGCAATATGTGCAACAGCCACTGTTGTGCGGCCTTTTAGGTTCATCTTATGTCCCATTTACATGATCCAAATTGTTTACTTTTTAGAATATGTCGAGTAGAATATGCCTACAAAAAATTAAGTTCATCAAACATCGATAACCATTTCATCAAATCACCTTTGTATCTAAAAAAACAAATAGTGAGTGTAATTTGAATTATAAAACCAAATACAAATATAATTTGATGAAAGAGTTATCGAAATCCAATCAATTTACTTTTTTACAAATCTGTTATACTTGACATGTTTTACATAGAAAACAATTCACATCATCTAAATAGATCTCAAAATAAACCAAAATGACCACAAAACAATAAATATCACACATAATGACATGTTTTACAAAGAAAACAATTCACATCATCTAAATAGATCTCAAAATAAACCCAAAAGACCACACAACAATAAATATCACACATAATGCACAACAGCCACCCTAAACTCTACTGCAACTTGCCATCAATTCATGTGAATAGTCGTAATGCAATGCAGCTCATAATGCAATGCGGTTTTTACCGTCCTTGTTATTCACTGTTGTACACTTATTTTACAAATTATCTATAACAAAATTCATATCACATATTTGATTTATTTTTATTTTTTTTGGGTTCAACAAAAGTAAACTTTTATTAATTAAGAATCAATATAAAACCTTACATCAATTACCAATAAATATGGACCTCAATCTATACACCAAATCAATAACAGAGTAATCCATAATCTTCAACTTGTATTCAGTCCACAAAGGCAGTCTTACTTTAATCAATTCCTACAAATCCTCCCTATTAACATTGGTGCCCTGAAACTTGAACTCATTACTTGCCTTCCACACACCGACTACATTACAACGTAAGGTAATGCCTTCTATATCTTACATTACACTTTTTTTTTTAATCCAAACCCACCTTACCATACTAGTAATTCATCAATGGAGCCTGCTAATAGCCATTGAATTCCCCACTATGACAGTAAATTCGATCGATGTTGATTATTCATAAAATATTAGGTCATTATATTGTATACACTCTTAAAAGAAAACGTATTATAGGTAAGTTATGACATTTGTAGTGTTGATCAACACAAGTATCATAACTAAATCATTTTCAGTCATAATTTAAAAATGACAAATTACATTGGCACTCCTTGCACTTTGGCCCTTGTATCATTTTGGTTCCTATAATTTCAATTGGTTCAATTTTGACTTTAAATTTTTTATTTTGTTTCAATTTGGTCTAATTAATTACAAATTTTTTATTAGTTTTTGATAGAAAATGCATAGATAAGCAGCACGTGTCATTTTTTTAAGTAAAATTGTAAACTTGTTTAATTTAATGAGTTAATATCAACGAACTCAATAATATAAAATAAATAAATAAATTTTAAAAAAAAACCTAATCGAAGTTATCAATTGGACCAAATTGTCACAAAATATTAAAATTAAAAGTCAAAATCAATGTAATTAAAATGACAGGGATCAAAATAGCACAAAAGACAAAATGCAAGGACTTTCGATGTAATTTTCCCTTAAAAAAATAAATGAGTCATAACAAAACAACTCATAAGTAGGGATGGCAATTTGAACCCGGCCTAACGGGGACCTGGCCCCCGTCCCCGATAAAAGTGATTTTTTCCCAAAAAATACTCCCGACGAGCTTGGGATGGTATTTGAAATTGAATCCCTGATCAGTTTCGAGCCGAGGACGGGGATAGCTTTCACAACCCTGGACCGGCTCGTCCTTCGGGCCTGTTCCCATTTCTCCCCGAAATGAAATTACCATAATACCCCTCTATTCATTCATATATATATATATATAACCCTCCTATGTTTCTCCTCTAATCTGTCTCTGTCTCTGTCTCTATCTCTATCTCTCTCTCTCTCTCTCTCTCTCTCTCTCTTCCATCGACTCTCTCTCACTCTCTCTTCTCTTCGCAGTGGCGACTGCATTATCTCCTTCTCCGCGGCAGTACACATCCCCTCACCGCCTCCTCCTCCTCCGCACCACTGCCAAACCTTCATACTTTCGCTTCAGTTTCTACCATGACAGATTTGGGTAGATCTGAGCAGATCTCGCCACCATCGATTCTATTTTTCTTACATCTCACATCTCAGATCTGAGAAGATTAGAACCCACCATTTATGTGTATATGTATACATGTATGTGTGTGTGCCACTGTGTGCGTGTCTCCATTTCTTTTTCTTTTCTTTTCTTTTTTTTGTTGATGATGTTACCGTTGATGATGTTGTTGTTGATGAAAATGATGTTGTTGTTGATGATTTTGTTATTGAAAAAGAAAGCTAAACACACACATACAGAGAAAGAGAGAGCTATGGGGATTTTCCGAGGTCGGGAAAACCCGATCCCCGTTAGGGGACGGGGACGGGGGAGGTGATGGGTTTCCTGTCAAGAATCAGGGGCAGAGACGGGGAATTTTGTAGCTTCGGGGATCGGGGACGAGTAGTGTGATCCCCGACTTATTGCCATTCCTAGATATCACAAGAACTGCCTTGATCAACCAGCATGCACCTCACTTGGCACTCTCCAATCTTCAGAGTTATCACCAAGGCATCATTGTATGGATGTTGTACCTTATCCAGGTCTGCCTCAATAAAAGAAACCACTGGACCCTGGTACTCATTTGTCCTAAGCTTCTTTTGCTAGACCTGCTACACATGTTGTAGGTGCCTTACCCTCTGAGTTTCCCCACATACATCATTTTTATTGACCTTTGAGTGAATCACATTGATCACCCGAAGTACACCTGTTTGCTATGGTGGCGATGGTGTTGCTGGTGCCTGGGACAGCCTTGCTTGCTTTTCTCTTGTCTTGGCCTCATCTACTAGGTCTCTCAGGTGACCTTGTCTAACCAGATCCTCCAAGTGTGTCTTCAGATCCCTACATCCTTAAGTCAAGTACCCATCCTTATTATGGTAAGCACAATGCTTCCCAAGGCCCCTTCCCATAAACTTGCCAGGGATCTTCTCCGACGCTCTGTAATACGGTTGGTTTCTAATCTTTTCCAGAAATTTATAGACCGAGGTCTTGAATACAGTGGTGACTGCCTGTGAAGCCCTCAGTCCTATTTTCTGCTTGTTGAAACTAGTGTTAAGCATCTTTTTTGGTTGGGCCAACTTGTAGATTGCTATAAGTGTGCAAACTATAACCTCGGCCAACTTGTAAATTGCTACAAATTTCAACAAGTGAAGATAAGGAATAATCTCGGCTTAACTTCGACTTGTAAATTGCTATAAATTTCAACAAGTGAAGATAAGGAATAATCTCGGCTTAACTTCGACTTGTAAATTGCTATAAATTTCAACAAGTGAAGATAAGGAATAATCTCGGCTTAACTTCGACTTGTAAATTGCTATAAATTTCAACAAGTGAAGATAAGGAATAATCTCGGCTTAACTTCGACTTGTAAATTGCTATAAATTTCAACAAGTGAAGATAAGGAATAATCTCGGCTTAACTTCGACTTGTAAATTGCTATAAATTTCAACAAGTGAAGATAAGGAATAATCTCGGCTTAACTTCGACTTGTAAATTGCTATAAATTTCAACAAGTGAAGATAAGGAATAATCTCGGCTTAACTTCGACTTGTAAATTGCTATAAATTTCAACAAGTGAAGATAAGGAATAATCTCGGCTTAACTTCGACTTGTAAATTGCTATAAATTTCAACAAGTGAAGATAAGGAATAATCTCGGCTTAACTTCGACTTGTAAATTGCTATAAATTTCAACAAGTGAAGATAAGGAATAATCTCGGCTTAACTTCGACTTGTAAATTGCTATAAATTTCAACAAGTGAAGATAAGGAATAATCTCGGCTTAACTTCGACTTGTAAATTGCTATAAATTTCAACAAGTGAAGATAAGGAATAATCTCGGCTTAACTTCGACTTGTAAATTGCTATAAATTTCAACAAGTGAAGATAAGGAATAATCTCGGCTTAACTTCGACTTGTAAATTGCTATAAATTTCAACAAGTGAAGATAAGGAATAATCTCGGCTTAACTTCGACTTGTAAATTGCTATAAATTTCAACAAGTGAAGATAAGGAATAATCTCGGCTTAACTTCGACTTGTAAATTGCTATAAATTTCAACAAGTGAAGATAAGGAATAATCTCGGCTTAACTTCGACTTGTAAATTGCTATAAATTTCAACAAGTGAAGATAAGGAATAATCTCGGCTTAACTTCGACTTGTAAATTGCTATAAATTTCAACAAGTGAAGATAAGGAATAATCTCGGCTTAACTTCGACTTGTAAATTGCTATAAATTTCAACAAGTGAAGATAAGGAATAATCTCGGCTTAACTTCGACTTGTAAATTGCTATAAATTTCAACAAGTGAAGATAAGGAACCATCTCAGCTTAACTTCAACTTGTAAATTGCTACAAATTTCAAAA
>NW_021030464.1:0-13242 GCF_004153795.1 Camellia sinensis | reverse complement strand
CTGGCAAAGGAGAAGTGGTGGCCGACAGCCTCCAAGAATGGCCGGCAGGCCATCAGAAACTTCAGGCTGAAAAGACCCAGGCATGGTCCAAAGATGAGACAAAATGGATGCAGGATTTGAAATGCTCAAACCAGTGGCATTCCGCTAGAGACTTCGAGCGCTCAGCGAGCAATCAGACTCGTCCTCAGATATACCTGCAAGAACATCCAAGTCTTAAAGGGCCGTCAAAAATGGAGTGTCCACAGTTGTCTCTCTTTGACAGAGCTCAGAGTCATGAAATGACGTGAGTGAATGTCAAAGCCCAGAGATGGCCCTTTTTTTACAAGGCCGTAAGACTTGGACAAACAATCAAAATAGAAAACAAATGGTTGCGCCCGCAGGCTGCCTACGTATCCCTTTGCAAGGAATCAAACCAGCGTAGTTCTGAGTCAAGATATAAATGATATGCATGATGCAAGAACATAACTTATGATCATGCAATGAGACTGTGCAATGGAACATTTAAATGCAAACACAATGAAATAAAAATGCCCTAGTTAAACAGACCAAAATAGGACATAGCAATCTCAATCATAAGGAGTAAACAAACACGCCACGCGTGAGAATTACGAGCCAAACCACATTTAATGCAGAAAAGATATAAGAAAATTATGCAACTTAACTACGCAATGCGCAGGAAATAAAAAAGCTACAGTTAAACAGACCGAAATAGGACACAACAATCTCAATCATAAGAAAGAGTAAGCAAACACGCCACGCATGGAAATTACAAGCCAAACCACATTTCATGCAGAAAGGATGTAAGAAAATTATGCAACTTAACTACGTGATGTGCAGGAAATGAAAATGCCACAAAATCATTGGACGTACCCGAGATGTCAAACAAGATCCTAACACGTTACACACAGAAGAAAACAAGGATGGTGTGAACATCGGGGCGTACCCGAATGTTTTTTAACTAAAAGGAGCGGTGTAAACACCGAGACGCACCCGAATGTTTTTAACCGAAGGGAGTGTAAACATCGAGATGCACCCGAATGTTTTTAACCAAAAAGAGCGGTGTAAACACCGGGACGCACTAGAATGTTTTTAACCGAAGGGAGTGTAAACACCGGGACGCACCCGAATGTTTTTAACCAAAAGAAGCGGTGTAAACACCGGGACGCACCCGAACGTTTTTAACCGAAAGGAGTGTAAACACCAGGATGCACCCAAATGTTTTTAACCAAAATGAGCAGTGTAAACATTGGGACGCACCCCGAATGTTTTTAGCCGAAGGGAGTGTAAACACCAAGACACACCCGAATGTTTTTAACCAAAATAAGCGGTGTAAACACCGGGAAGCACTTGAATGTTTTTTAACCGAAGGGCGGTAACCGAAGGAGGGTATAAACATCAGGACGGGCTCAAATGTTTTTAACCGAAGGGAGTGTGAACACCGGGATGCACCCGAATGTTTTTAACCAAAAGGAGCGGTGTAAACACCAGGACGCACCCGAATGTTTTTTTAACCGAAGGGAGTATAAACATCGGGACGCACCCGAATGTTTTAACCAAAAGGAGTGGTAACCGAAGGAGGTGGTGAACATCAGGAAGCACTCAAATGTTTTTAACCGAAGGACGACAACCAAAGAAGGTGGTGAACATCAGGACGCACTCAAATGTTTTTAACCGAATGGCGTAATCCTAACAAGTTTCATGTGCGAGGGGACGGAGTAAAATGATGTAACTCGAAAGGCACAAATGATTTTATCTGAAACTCCTCTGAATGGACTGTACATACAATATCGTTTGTCTATGTTGGCTCCGCTAAATGAACCGTACATACAATATCGTGCATGTGTACAAAAGCGTGTTATGTAACGACAATGCATTTTGTATACATGAATATTCTATGCAACAATAGAAAAATGCATAATCTATGCAACAATGGAGAAGTGCATATTCTATGCAAGACAACAACTTAGATATAATGACATGTTCTATGCGAACCAAACAACTTGAGAGCATATTCTATGCATGATTCAAAGACAAATGCATATATTCCATGCATGATTCAAGAGCAAAAGCAATAAGCATGTTCTATGCATAATACAAGAGTGAAAGCACATTCTATGCAGCTAGAGTAAGAACATGTTCTATGCGACAGTATAAGTGGAATGCACGTTCCATGCAACAACAAAAAAAGCATATTCGTCAAAACCAATTCAAGAACAACTTCCAATTTACCTCTCGGAAAAGTTTCAATATGTTAAAAAGGATGCACCTTACTTATGTTAATGAGTGACGAACATCGTGCACTAAAAATGCAGTTCTGAGCTTCCATAGAGGCATTCTGAACTCAATAATGGACAATCCCTTCAATTTTGAAATCCAAGGACACAAAAAAAAACCAGGGACACAGAGAAGACCTTTGGAAACCTGCCGGCCACAAGAGGGGGCCATCGGCCACCTGCCGGCCACTAGTGTGCCTTGCCGGCCATTGATGGTGCCCTGCTGGACATCGATGGCAGTTTGGGGCAAAATTGACTTTTCATGCACGGGCCTTTAAATACAAGCCACTAGGGCTCATTTCCTCACACCCTCTTGACCGAAAATACTCTCTCTCTCTTTCTAGGTGCTTTCCCTTTCTAGATCTGAGCCTTTTACGCATTGTCACATGCCCCACACAAACTTTATTCGCTAAATCCCCCTAGTACTCTTCACTTTGAACTGATTGGAATTTGATTTCGATGTTTCTTTTCTCATTTTCACCATTCTAGACTCATTCCCCTTGAGTTTCTCTCGAGTTATGTGCAATTTTTCCAGCTTTGACTTTTTCCTTCATTTTCTCTCTCTTAGGGTTGACTTTTTTCAAGTTTATCCCTTTTTCTTCACTTTTCTTCACTTTTCATCCATCTTGCACCTATTTTCAGATGGCGGACGATTTTCCTCATGATGGGCTCCTTTCAAGCTTCCCCCAGTAGACTTTGAGGTGCACATCGAGGCTAAGCCAGAGGCCGAGCTAGAGCCTTTACCGTTGAGTGTACGGCTTTTTGATCCAGAGAGGTATCATCCTCAGGCACACATATTGCCTACTACCGGAGGCATAAGATGTTTTATTGATTTCGTTGATGACGTGCCAGAGGACCTCCTATTGAGGGAGCCAGAGTCTCATTTATTGGCCACTGCCATTGAGGTACGAACTTTGTTTCTATGCATTTTCTGCCCTTAATTGTTTGCATTTCTTGCATTGGTTTCATCTGACTGTGTCTCATACGCTGCCTTGATATGATTACATCTCATGTACTACCTTAATCTAATTGCATCTTATGCACTACCACAAGGTGAGTCTCGCACCTTTAGGGGCTATGGTGTGACGACTGCTCGAGATTGGTATGATGAGCTCCCAGCTGGAGTTCATGACATTATTGACGAGGTAGGCTTCAACCTCTTCTGCTCCAGCTTGACTCGGGTTACCGCGAGCCGTCCTCTCTTATGAGCACTAGTGGAGAGGTGGTGGGACACCATCAACTCCTTTCACTTTTCCACCGTCGGGGAGATGACGATGGCTCCCTATGACTTCGCCATGATCACTGGCTTAGAAGTAGGTGGTGATCCGATCCCTTTCGACACAGACATAGGGGAGTGGAAGGCGGCCTGGATCGAGCTATTGGGAGCGCGTCCACCCTTGTATCGGGCAACAATGGTCAGATATAGTTGGTTTGCTGAGTAATTCTGAGGAAGCGAGCCCGAGCCATTAGAGGAGATGGAGCAGTACGCTCGGGGTTTCCTAATGTTTGTCCTCGGTACCACCTTGTTTTCAAATAGGTGGAACGCCATGGGCTTATATCTGTTAAGTGCTCTAGTGACTCTTCCTCGGGTACGCTTCTGTGAATGGGGCGGAGCTTGCCTCGCTACCCTTTACGGCTATATGAGCTCTACCTCCCACCTAAGGGGAGAGCTTACACTTTACATTTTCTGCTCAACATTTCTTACTTTACATTCGTTTAACAGATGTGCTTTCTGCTTTGCACTTTCTACATCTGTTCATACTGTAAGCTTTCTGCTTTGTGCTTTCTGCATCTGTTCATACTATGTGCTTTCTGCTTTGCACTTTCTGCATCTGTTCATATTGTGTGCTTTCTGCTTTGCACTTTCTGCATCTGCTCATATTGTATTGATTACATATCTTTGCATTCTCCCTGCAGCTATGGGTGTACGCATACTTCCCGACTCTTGCCCCAAAGCATGTAGATGAGGTTCCATTGACGGTCCCCATTTCTTGAGTATACGACGACCGGCTTCATTGTAGGACTCGTGAGCCCTTCATGTTTTTTCGTCAATACTATGACACGGTAGCGGCGCACAAGGTAACTCGAAATTCAATCATTTTTGCTTCACAGCTGTTTTGATTCATGCATTAGCAACTGACAGCAACTAATAACCTACTCACTTTCCATTTCAGATCACATGGCAGCCTTGGGCCATGATACTGACAGAGCGTCAAGCCTAGTACCATGTGGCTTGGGGCATTTCCTACTATCATATTCTACTTGAGGACCTGATTTGTTGAGCGTGGTTCCTAGGTGAGCGCTTCGTGCACCAGACCATGGACTTGCCTACTCAGTTTATACTAATGGCACCACCAGTGTCCATGAGAGCGACAGACAAGTTATCTACCGTAGAGGTGATCCAGTTCATGGTAGGCTTGGAGGTAGAGTATTTCCGTGTAAAGGGTTACTACGCGGCCTTTATCTAGACAAACTTGATGCCGCCTCTGACTGGTGTTCGCAAGGGTGAGGGGGTGAGAGCTCCAGCCAGGAGAGGGAGACATAGAGTAACCCGGGCGAGCAGAGCCCGTGGTAGAGTGGCTCCGCAAATGAGGTAGGGGACCGGATAGCTAGAGCTGCCTACTGCACTTACATGTTGGCAGTATACTGGAGAGGCCTATCAGATCCTGATTGAGTCCACAGCAGCTAGGCATAGATACACCAGGGCCCATGATGCACATCCGGTATGTACCACATTTTTAGTTTTCCCATCTCTTTCTGATATTTGCTTGTTCTGGACATTAATCATTCGCAATGCATTTACAGGCACCTCCAGGATATACCGAGGATCTGCTTGAGCTACTAGCCTCATTTGAGGGCATGATATTGAGGAGGGAGGGACTGCTCGGCTTCCACGGCATTCAGGTAATTTCTTCAGTTTTCTTAAATTCCAGTCATCAAATTTCCACTGACACACTGAAACTGACATGAGAACTTCCCCACACTACACTGATACGCTGCATCTGAAATACTGCACTTCCATACTATATTCATACACTATACCTAACTTTAGCATATAATCATTCTACCACATACTTGCATCTGATACGCATACTGTGGCTGACATAGGACAACTTCCTTTTCAGGTCCCATCCATACCGGGTGCGCCAGCAGGAGCAGCACCAGGACCAGCAGTGCCTTCTCCAGTAGTAGGGAGAGAGAGACAGGCTCCAGCATGCAGCCGAGGCCGAGCTAGGGGCACCCGAGCTGAGAGTGGCCCTTCAGAGCCTATTCTGAGCGATGACGACGTTGAGACTAGCGAGACTGAGGAGGCGGCGAGTCAGCATTCAGGGTCATCTGAGAGGGGAGATGATGACACCGACTCAGGTTTCGAGAGCGGGGGGCGATGTCGAGGCGAGCTCTGAGGCGAAGAGCGGAGAGGGCTCCGGTTCAGACTCTGGTTTAGATTCAGACAGCGACACCGGCGGAGACAATGCCCCAAAGTCCTCTCCTCCTAGGAAGACGACGAGGAGGGCTTCCCGGTCCTGAGGCGACCATCGCTGACTTTTGTATTTTTGCTTAGTTTCTTTTTGTTATAGTTTGAGCACATTGTACAGCTTTAGACAGGTTTTATTTTCTTTAAAAACTTGTACCGCACTTTTTTGTAAAAACAACCATGATCGGAATGAAAACTAGTTTTTATTTGAAAAAGTGTTGTATTTTGCATCATGAAGAGTGTTGTATTTTGTGTATTTTGCATCATGAGCACCGCATTGCATGAAAAAAGAGATTGAAGTTTGATAACGAAAACCGAATATTTGTATTGTCACAACAGTCTGAATTAGGTAACGAACTGACCAACAACTGACATACAAATAAAGCACTATATAACTCTACAAGCAAAAAACTCGGTAAACAACAAATACAACTCGATAAATAACTTAAATACAACACAACAAACTTGCTAAAACTAAAAGGACTCAAAACAAGACCTCAAGACACACGAACAGCAGAGCAAAACACATGCATCCAGCATTATTCTTCACAAAGGAGGACAATAGGTATGAGAAGAAGGCTGCCGACCATGAGGGTTGAATGCCTGCCACATGCCGGCCATGAGGGGTGGCCTGCCGACCATCAACAACTCTTGCTGCCATCAATGATGCCTTGCAGGCCATTAATGTGTAGGACTTCCACATTGTTGACATTTGGCTTCCACTCACTACCTTATCTTCTACAAAAGGCTGAGCTTCGTGATTTCTTCATTTCAACTACAAATTCTTCACAAATTGAGCCATTTTTTGCCCAAAAACTCTCCGATTGGATTGCAACTTTGGATGGCTCGAAAAAGGTGAATTTCTAAGGTTTCAACATAAATGCACTATTCCCGCTGAGTCGTTCTCCTCTTTATTTTCCATTCCTCCATGCCGCTGCTAGATGTTGGAACTCGATCACGCCTGTCTTTAGCTTCGGGGGACAAGAGATATGCCTAATAGTCAAAGAATTTCAAGTGCTAATGGAATTCCAACGTGATGAGGAAATCCTGCCTCAGCCTTATTTTGGTCACATCTAAGCTTTGGAAAGGATGTGTGGGTTCACTTTGCATGGGGCTCGATCCTTGGTTCGCAATGGAGAGCTAGACATCCCCAGTTTGATTCATAGATTTTCTGATGCCGGTGACCGAGGCAATCTTTTCTGACGGGGTTTTCTACAACACGCCCTTTGTTTGTGCATGTTGGCACATTTTCTCCTTACCCCTAGCTTCGGCGGGTCTAGCATTCGGTTAGTTGATGTGGCCCAAGGCTTGAAAGAGGGCAAGAGCTGCATGGGCTTGGTACTAGTCGAGACTTTGATGGGTCTAGACGCCTTCCATCGACAGAAGATGCACAAATTTGTGAGGAGTCGTGTCACAACCCGAACCCGCCCCTATGGGTTAAGGCCATAACCGGCCAGTAATCACGAGATTACCTACGGCCTTAAACCGAATAAAACAAAACTCATCAGAGTAAAGGGGCCAAACAGAAGCAAATTTAAAACTTTGTCCATAGAGCTGTGTTTATATGCACACCATAACATTCCAAACATTTATATGTTAATAACTCACATCAAAATATGTACTAACACAGAACACTGTACATAGAGGATCATACGAGTATAAGTCAGTCAAACCTAAGATTTATATACAAAAGTAGTCCAATGCTTTCACCAACATAACAAAACAATGAACAAAGGACAAAGGCGAAGACAGTCTCGTGCGTGAGACGTTGGACTGACTCCTGAAAACTTTGACTGTTTCTCACAATTTCACCGAGGCTGGTTCAGGACGTCCCTTGGCTCACCTACATGTACATGAATGAGCGTGAGCGGAAGCCTAGTGAATAATATCAAATAAGGAAGATACATAAGCAATCTTTGAAACAGTTAAAACAGACGACCTTTGGCCCAATCACTTGTATCAATCGGCCTTCGGCCCAATCATTTATGTCAATCAGCCTTCGGCCCAATAATTCATGTCAATCGGCCTTTGGCCCAATCATTCATGTCAATCGGCCTTCGACACAATCATTTATGTCAATCGGCCTTCGGCTCAATCATTTATGTCAATCGTTGTCCACCATTCAAATTAATGAACTTACAAAACTTAAATAGAAGTAAAAAATTGGACAACAATATATTTCAAATATCTTATTAAGATATTACTCACAGTGATCGGCTTGTGGATTTGCCCTGGACCTTGACCCTACACATCATATAGCACATATGGATCACAAACGATTCAATCCATTCTTTAATTCACAGATTCCTCTTTAGACTTCATTCTTATCTCTTTAACTCAATTACAATGCTTAATGCATGCCTAAGAGTGCTTGCAAGTGAAAGAGAATGGAAAAGGAAACACATAATACACTTTCAAAATTTCAGAAAATAGGGTCCCCGCTCGAGTGTGGGATTCCCTGCTCAAGCGGACCCATTAGGTCTACAAAAGTGCTGGTTGTATCATTTTTACACTCGAGCATGAACTTAGACGCTCGAGCGAAAGTTCATCCTACATAGCTCCCCGCTCGAGCGTGAACTTCCCCGCTTGAGTGGATACCATGCCTACAAGAAAATACTGGGAGCTCGAATTCCCCGCTCGAGCGGCGTTTCCCCCGCTCGAGCGGACATAAAAAATTCTGGGTTTTCCAAAATGGCTATTGAGCTCGAATTCAACACTCTAACCAACATTTCTTGCATGCCATAGCTCAAATTTCACATATACATATACTAACATGATGCCAACACCAAATTACAACACAATGAAGCTCAATTTCTTGAATTACTTGCATACATGCCTCAAATTAACCCAAACTCATCACCAACACATCAAATTCAAACATGCAAAGCTCATACCTCCATGATCTACTCTTGCATGTGAGAAATATTCATTCATATCAACTTAATTGGTGAAGAGATGATCAAATACATGGATTTCAAACAAGATTCAACATAGATTATACACATTGTGTTCAAATATGGAAATTCATAGTAATTTCCTACATGCATGCATCTATTGACTTTAAATTCAACACATTCAACTCAATCTCCTCATAAACAATCTAATTCACATTCTTAATCATTTTTCAACCTTCAATTCACAAAATTACTAATTACAATTCATGCACTCACTTACCTAGAGGTTTAATTCTCCCAATCTATGGAAAAATCTTGAGTTTAATCCTCCAATCTTCACAAAATTGAGCCAAACACCCAACTCTCCTTCTTTCTCTCTCTCTAGCCAACCCCTCTCTCTTTTTCTTGAGTTAGAATCAGCCAAGTAGAATAACAAAGAGGATGTTTGTGTACATAGTGCCCCACTAAGTCACATTAATTTAATAATCGACAATTGAGCACTTTATGGTTAATTAAATTAATTTAATTTGATCCGAATCAATTTCCAAATTAAATTTCACCGTAGGCTCTAAATATTATGCCAATTACAATGGCGTAATCAATTTCGGGTTCTGTGGCTGATAAGGCCTTCAATTAATTTCCAAAGTAGATAATCAAACAGATTTTCCTACGGTGAACAAATAGAAATTCAAAACCACATATTTTCACATAATGGCACACGAAATCATATCAAACACATAATCATATTCATATTAAGGACCAATCATCATACTACGGGACAGGGATATTGCAGTCTTCCCCCCTTTAGGAAGTTTGGTCCTCCAAACTTATTTTACCTTCGTCGTGAAACAAATGTGGGTAGCGTAGTCGTATTTCCTCCTCTTTTTCCCCTATAGCATTCGTCCCATAGTGTTCTGTCCATTCCACTCTCACCATTGGGATGGACTTGCTTCTCAACTGTTTCACCTGCAGGTCAACAATTCGTTTCGGCCACTCGGCGTATTCCATATTCTCATCCAAAGCTACCCGGTGATGATCAATCACATGAAACGGGTCTCAGAGGTAACCCTCAACATCGACACATGAAACACATTGTGGATTTGCTCAAATCCCGGTGGCAAAGCAACTCTATAGGCAACCGGACCAAGCCTTTCCAAAATTTGAAACAGCCCAATGTAACGGGGCGACAACTTGCCCTTCTTTCCAAACCTGACTTGGCCTTTCATTGGGGACACATGAATAAACACATGGTCACCAACCTCATACTCAAGAGGTCTTCTTCGAACATCTGCATAATTCTTTTGTCGATCCAGGGTTGTTTTGAGCCTTTGTCGAATGGTTTTGATCTTTTCAGAAGTGTATTGCACAATTTCAGGCCCAAGTAAAGCTCTATCCCCGACTTCTGTCCAACAAATTGGTGATCTACACCACCTACCATACAAAGCCTCATATGGTGCCATACCGATGCTGGAGTGGTGTAGACACCCCATTTTTGACCGTCCTCAAGACTTGGATATCACCGTTTGAACACTCGGTGATCATCTATGTTTGTGTTCGTCTTGAGTTCCCGGAGGTCTCGACCACGTGCCTTGCCTCAGGATCTCTCAACTCGACTGTTTTGTGTTTGGTTTTGCACCAAACACTTGTGTTTTTGCTTTGGAGGGCAGGGAATGGCTTGTTGGCCATCCCCACACCTCACCGGCCATGGCTTGAGGCCACCGACCACTGTTTTGTTGCCATCGGCCAAATGTTTGGCCGGTCGGCACTATTGATGGCCGGCCGACCATTGTTTTGGCCAATTTGGCATCTTTGGCTGGCCGACCACTGTGCATCTACTTTTGGCAGATATTTTGTGCCAGCTGTGATAGCTGGCACCCACTTTGCCCCCCTTCATACACGTGTATGGAGGAATTTCACTCTTGCTTAGCTTGTTTTGTAAGCTTTGCAAGAGTGATCCTCTATAAAGGGAGGCCTTCTCCTCCCTTCTCAAGGGTTAGAAGGTTGAGTTCTAGAGGTCTTGATTAAGGTTAGGGTTTGTGTATCACCTATCTCTATATCTCTCTCTTTTTGCCTTTGTGTGTGTATATGTGTGTTTGTGTCTTACTTTTGTGCATAAACACCTAGTGCTACACCTTACCTTGGTTTCTGAGGTGCCAAAGGTTTGTTTTCAAAGTTTTGAGCTGGTTTTGAGCTAAGGAAGGTTGCTGGAGCTCCATCCTTGAAGGGGTCTACAAGGGTAAGATTCTTGCTCTTTATTCCCCATTTTTGCATAGTCTTTTAACCTACCTTGCATCTGTTTTTAGACTTTGTGTATAACTAATGAAAGTCTTGTTTTTGAGTGCTCTATATAGTTGTTTAAGGTCACTTTGTTGTTTGGGGTTTTTTGACCCCTCTTAGGCCTTGTTTGGTCCCCATTTTGTGCATTTTTGGTGAGCTCCGGGACCACCTTGCTTGGGCCTCCTCACCACTGGTGGTGGGGATGGTGCTTTAAGGTCCTAAGAAGGAGAGGGCCATCCCCTCTCCTTGTTGCCTTCAATGTTGGCCATTTTAGCCTCATGTGTGAGCATCTTGTTTAAGTGCATGTTGGCCATCTCTTAAGTGTTATTTCTGCTTATTTTGCCATGATATAGCACTATTTTTTAATTGGTTTAGACACACTATGCATGCTTAGCATACTTGTTTTGTAATGCCATGAATTGCCTTAACATGTGGCTAGCATTTAGACCACTATGCTTACTTGCTTTGGCCTAACTTTGTGAAGCTTTTATGCATGTTTTAGTGTGCCCAAGGTCTGTTTTTGGTTGCTCGGGTCATCCATGCTTCGCTTTGTATAGCTACCATATAGTCCCCCTTGTGAGCCTTGAGTGTCGACCCCTCTAGCATGCTTTACTTGCTTGTTTCAGTGGTTTGGCACCACTTATAGCATCATTTCAGTCCCTGTGGTATGCTTGTATGCTTGCATTTGATGCCTCTTTAATGCTTTAAAATGCTTGTGTCTTATGCTCCATGTTTGGACCTTTATGTATGCTTCCATGTTTAGACCATTTAGATGCCATCTAGGTGCGTCTTTGGTCTCGTTTAGACCTGCATTGGACCTGTTTTAGGTCCTCCTAGCCCTTCGGGGCTTGCTTCATATAGCTTTGGTTTAAGCCCCCTTGAGTCTTGGACATTGTTGCATGCTTGGCTTGTCATGTTTACTTGGTTTGACACCTTTATAACATGATTTTCAGAGCTTAGTATGCATTCCATATGTCCATGTTTGTCCCTTTTAAGTGTGCTTAAAAGTTGCTCTTTGATGCTTAAGTTTTGAACCATGTGTGCATGCATGTTTGTGTGTATTTTGGCCTTTATTTCCTTAGCATTCGGCCACTGTTTTGGGCTGATTTGAGAGCTACCCAAACTAGTCTAAGACCCTCATTCGCGTGTTGTTGCATGCTAGCCTTGCATGTTGTTACATACTTGGCCTATCGCATGTGTTGCATGTTTGAATCACATTGCATTTGGCATGCATTTCCTCCTGTTTTGATTGTTTAACATGTTATATGTCTTGCATGTTTGCATGTTCACGTTGCATCTTTGCATGCTTGTTAACTTGCATACTTGTTACATATTTGCATCTTAGCATGCTTGTTTGCATCCTCATATTGCATGTTTAGCTTGCATGCCTAGGTTGCATTTCACTAAGCATGCATGCCTTGCCTCTTGAATTGATTATGATAGAGGTTGGGCCTCCATTGTTTGTTTATGTGCATTTCATTCCACACTAAAATGCACAACTTGGTTTCTTGGACCATCACGCATTGAAATGCGCGATTGGTGGTCCGAGAATCGAGTACCATACCCTTTTGAGTCATAAACATGATAAGGGGTGTGGTGGTACAAACATTGCTTTGAAATGCATTGACATGCCTTGTTTTGCCCTCTGCTGCTTTCAAAACAGGTTCTGCAGGAAGGAATGGCCGGCCGGCCACTTACAGTGCCAATCGGCTACCAAAGTCCAGCCGGTGGTTCAATTTTTGGCCGATGGCCACATTCTCATAGCCGGTAATGCTCTATCATGGCCGGTGGCATCACACAACACTCAGGGAGTTATTCAGAAGGGTTCTGGAAACTTTCATAATTTTCAGAGGAGGAAAACAGTGAAAACAGAGGCAACTTGTGCATAGCGGTGGGTTTCCGAGCGGAGCCGAGCATACGTGCATTGGGCCCTCTTCCGGAAGCGGTTTTATCGCTTTATTAGCTTAGTTAATTTGCTTAACTAGTTAATTGGTCTGTAATTAATTAATTAGCTTGTAGGTTAATTAATTTGTACTATTCTTTCGGACCCTCCGAGCGAGGGCAATTGTGTAATAAGCGTGCGTGAGTGTGTGTATGCCTTCCAACCCCACGTCTTTCTCCCTTTTATTTACCAGCTTTTGATGGTTAGTATTAGGGCATATTCAATTTAGCATACCTTATGCTATGCATGCGTGCATCATTCATCAGTATTGCATGCACCGGGCTCGGCGTATCATGTTAACTGCATAGTATTTCAAATCTAACTTGAATATATGGTATCTGTCGCATTTCACATGCCATCCATAGATTAGCTGAGCCTATT
>NW_021030462.1:841532-852584 GCF_004153795.1 Camellia sinensis | reverse complement strand
ATTAACTCAACTAATTTCTCAGAAAATTCTACATAACTGGTAAAATTCAAAGTAATTTCGTTAGTAAATTATTCAGTTCAAATTACTTAGACTCCGTAAAATTTCGTAGAATAAATTATCCGTCGTTAAGTTTCCAATAAAATTCTCTTATAAGAACTTACTGATCTTGTAATTTATCTGTAATTTTCAGTAAATTCATTTTAAATTATAATCGATTACAATTTTACTCACAGATAATTATTTCAATAATTTTTCGCCGCAACGAAAATTCTGATATAAATTCTTTGGGTAGAATTAGCGGCATAAAATTATCAAAAATAAAATTCCGTGAAGTAATTTGTTTAATTCTCAGTAAATTATTCGAAACATCTAATTAGTGACTTTCCTAGTATTTCTTAGTAAATAAATTTCCATAATTCTAAGGTTACATTACTCTAGTAATTTCCTCATAGAATTAATCAGAAAGTCTAAAGTAAATTAATGCAATATATTCTCAGTAAATCTTACTCAGTGAAATTCTGCTATAAATTCTTATGATAATTTCCGAACTAAAATTTGCCAGTGATTAGAACTTTACTATGTAGCATAAATTTCTTAAGTATTCGCGAGTAAATGTAATCTCATAATTTACTGGCTACTAGGGTTATCGGTAGTATCTTAGTAAGGTTTACTCAATACCATTCCCAGGGTATCTCGTTATCATATACTTCAGTAAAAATTCTCACATAAATTACACGGCAAATCTAAGAAATTATCATGTAAATTTCTTGAAAATCTTGTGTTTCTTAGAAAATCTTAGAAATTTTTTTGTGTAAATTGCTAAAGTAAATTACGGAGTAAATTACCTCTGTAATTTCTCCAGAAAATTTTGTATAAATTCTTGTAAATTACTCAGTACAATCACATAATTTTTTAAAATATTACTCAGGCAAATTACTCTGCAAATTAAATTCGTTAAATTTTCAATAAATTCTCTATAAATTACTAGTTAATTATGCAGTGAATTCTCAAAATAAATAAAAGTAATTACTTTGAAAAATTTTCAATAAATTCTAAAGAAATTCTCAACAAATTGGTAAAATTAACTCATTAAAATTCACAGTAAATTCTCAATAAATTACTCCAGCAAATTACCCGTATTATAGTTATAGTAAACTCGTGGTAAATAACTCGTTAATTCTTAAGTAGAATTGCTTCACTAAAATGATTGGTACAGTTCGTAGAAATTACTCACACAATTCTCAGTAATCTCAACTAACACTCGTAGTAATCTTACTGAGTACATTCTAATTAAATTACTAAAGTAAATTCATAGTAATTATTGGTAGAATTACTCACTAAATTTATCTGTATAATTTCGGACCAGTAAATTCACTCAGTTAATTATCGATAAGTTCTTCAAAAAATCCTTGGTCAATTACTTAGTAAATTACTCCAGTAAATTAGTTAGAAAATTACTCTGATAAAATTCCAGAGAAAATAAACACAGTAAAATGTAACGCCGTCAAAATAACAACACTAACACCATCAGATAGAAGCATAGGCGTTTACATACAAAACCAATCCATCATTCTATTCATTAGGTAATTACATATACATATGTAATACATGTTAACATCAAAAACAAACATGCCCTATCGGGCTTACAGCTTTCTCAAGTTAATCACTTGTTAGCAACAAAAGGGTACTAACTGCGTTTAACACATTAAGCCTCTTGGCTTGAAGTTACATGTAATACAGTCAAAAGTTAAGGCGACAAAACTATGTCCGCCTCTAGCCTCAGTATGTACTGGAGGTGCATGCTCCTCCACCTGAAAATAATATCCCATATACGGGTGAGCCACAGCCCAGTTAGAAATACACTAACCAACCATAGAGCAATGACTAAAACATTAGCAATTGATGAGATGCGCAACACTGATACAATCACAATAAAATCACATATTTATGTCATACACGCTTTGAGGTCCAAGTTTCCTTCATTTCCCTTTTTCAATGGATACGGCATATAAGCACTAACCACATTATCAAAGATATGTATATACAACAATATCCAGCATTCCTCAGATAAGCAAATAAGATATATCCACATTCTACAGACAGATATGTATAAGCAAGGCAATACCACAGATAAGCATAATAAGCTATATCGCAAAAAACTTCACAAAGATAAGCAGATATGTGTCACGCACCGCCGAAAACCGCCCCTAGGTAGTTTGGTGCGTATGGCCAGTAACCCGAGGTCAGCCGAAGGCTTCGACTTACGAAATGCACACACGAATCAGAGAATAAATTGGGCTTACAAGGTGCTGGAAGCAATATATATAAAATACTGTTTAGTCCTGAGTATGCCGTCATAAGTCGCATGCAAATGACATACAGTCTTTATATATATAGGAGGGTAATCTTCGGATAACTTCAATGAATGATATTATAATAAAGGGTTTGCATGATTGATTATCCAAGATTTTCTTTCAAACAATACTATAGTAATTATCTATTACAATCCAAGTGGAAAATCAAGGTTCATGCCTTGGATTTTTTCCATAGTGTCCTTGGGATGTTGGATAATAACATCTACATAATACTAAGTGAGATCAGTAGTCTAGAAGCAAGAGTGCAGTTGCATTATTACGTCACCCCTGCAACCTAAGTCGGAGCTGTTATCGACAAGTAGGGCAGTTGCCCATTAGGTAGTCCCCTGCAACTAAGCGGACTTTCATAGGCCACGAGTGCAGTTGCAATTATAGTCCCTACAACTAAGGAACTTTCAAGACAAGAGTGCAGTTGCATTATAGTCCCCTGCAAACTAAGGACTTTCAAGACATGTCATCAAAAAAAGATAGTGCTTGATATAAAACTAGGGATGGTCATTGCATGCTAGAATCAAATACTTTTTTATCAAACCCGAGCAAACGAGATTTATCAAACAAGTTATACAATAGCTTTATTAAAAATACCACTCACATAGTTCTTCGAACGTCGTGGTCGAGACACAGCCCAAGTCCTACAATACATGGCAAGACCTATTGAATACACTTCCAAACAGTTTTTTTTCCAATAAATTGTTTTTTTTTTTTTTTTGGGTTAAAACCGCAAAATGAAAAAAAAAAAAAATTCTCGGAAAAACAATGCTGGGTCACTAACCAGATGTCTACGGCCGAGGTTACACCACCTCCTTGCTGCAGAGGTGTGTCCCTGAGGGCCATCATGCAAGGAAAAGAGGTCGGGGAAATCTGGGTTCCCCTCTGTGATGAAACATGAAGAACACGAGTATGAAAACAAATTGAAAAATATGAATGTTTGATCACAATCTGTTATCACAAATCTGGGATTTCTTTCATGGCTACGAGTTTTGAAACATGGACCCTGGGTAACCCATACTTGGAAATCATTGCAGAACAACACAAAACATGAGTCTAAGCAAAAAGCTTTCGATCAAAAACAATGAACTTTCTTGAAGAAACTATGAAATGTCATTTTCTCTTTCTAAACCCCGAATTTTCAAGACGATGCCACTGGCTTACAAATCATATCCAATATGCCAATGCGATAACATGAACATAGAAACATCATGAGCAGATCAAGAATCTAACCTAGAACACGAAATCTAACCGGTTTGGATCTCAAGTTAATCAGCTTGAAAGACCTTACTTCTCACTCTAAAACTCCTCTTCTCCTAGAAGCTCCTCTCTCTAAAGACAAGATTATGATCAAAATGATACGTTTTCTTAAATCCGGTTCTGGGTTAACTTGCTAGAAGACACGTGGCGCGAACTGGTTGGGTTTCACCTGGAAAAGGTGGCTGGACAGACCAGACAAAGCATGGTGGAAGGGTGTTGCAAGCAAGCGAAGCGTATGGGCTCCTCCTGACGAAGCAATGACCATCGGCTAATAACAAAGGCGTAACTAACAAGCTACACATGAAATGGTACTACGGCGAGTGGTGCATCGCTAAGCAACAGACTTCGCAAACTGAAGCTGAAAATGACCTCGGGGCTGGAAGGACAAACACTTGACTAAGCTGTGGCCACATCTTGGCCCTAGATGCGCCACACCTCGGCCTATGGTCGTACACTCCAGGACGAGAATCACTTGGGTGCGAAGGAACATCTCCGGCTAAAGCATTAAAGGCAAGGATGGAGGTTCGACAAAGGGGTTCCCAAGTACTTCTAGACTGAGGAGGACCTCGGCTTGGAATGATGCTAGGCATAACATCGGCTAAAACAATACTTAGGGCAAGGCGTGACCTAGTTTCACATCAAGGAAGGAAGCGAGGCAAGCATGCAACACTAAGGCCAGTTTAACAAGGCATTAAAAAACAGACGTGGGGTCTCACTCAAGCAAGACAAGGTCACAAAACATAAACAAAGCCAAGCTTAACCAAAGTCCATATCACACAGATGCTCATGAATGTGACTAGACGTAAAAATGGTGGGTTCTTACATTATGGCTAACGTCAGTTGAAAAATACACGAGAAGCAATTACCCAACACATTGATTCAGATGTCGACCTAGGAGTTAGCAGCAGTGATCTTGCCCGTTGAAAATCTGGAGGCACTAACCTTTATTGGTGAAGAAGTTCGAGCAGTGTAATCGCTGCATGAACACCAAAGAGTTTGAAGTATTCGGTGGTTCTCACACACAGAAAAGAAAACTTTGCAAAATTTTGTGAGGGCAGAGGAGAAATAAGGCAGAGGGATGTGAGGTATGGAGTTCAATCGAGGATTATGATTTTTGAGTTGCAAAACTAATCATCCAGGAAAAGTGCTCTCAAATGATTGTGGCAGAAGACGGCTTATAGTAGAAAACCATTGTGGGTGATGAGCATAGTATAGCATCCCGGGAATGGGAGATGTGGGAGCACTTGGCGAGTTTGATTTGCTACTGGGCGAATCTTGTTGAGGCCTACCGCGGCCTTGTTCTTTCGTTGTTGCGCAAGCTAACAACTTGTGACTAGAGTGGTTAGAGGGCACAGAGTAGGTGACCTTGAGGTAGAATTCTCTCGAGAGAAGATCTCGCAGTGGGAAAGTGGAAAAGGGTTGACGAAGGTGTAATCCCGACCCTGAGTGTGAGATACGCGGGACCGTTTGTTATGTACCGGAGGCCCTTGCCGTTGAGGAGTTACTTCAGAGTTCATCGTATGTCGCTGCCTTTGCGGTGCATCCAGAGGTACTATATGATCGTGATCAAGGATTTGAAGGTCGCCAGTTCTGGTGCGGGGTATGAAAGAGAGAATCGCTAGCTGTTTTCCGTATGCAACAAGTGCCTTACTTGAAAAATGATTTGCTTCAAGGTCTGCCGACTGCCTCAACAATCAGCTCGGACACGTGGCATTATCGGGTTGGTTCAGCTCCAAAAAGGTGATTGATGGACAAGACAAGTCTCTGACAAAGTGTATGCAGCAAGCTCGGGTAAGACACATCGGCAAAGAGATGACATCGGCTCTAAACAAGGATCCAGCAACAGGATAGAAAAACATCGGCTAGGGAGGACGACACTTGACTAAGCTGTGCCACACCTTGGCCGGGGTGCGCCACATCTCGGCCTAGGCCATACCTGCCTGCGGACAAGGTGCACTAAGTGCAGAACATCTCGGCAATAAATGCCCGAGGTGAAGGTAGGGGTTGACCAGGGTCTCAAAACAGCTCTAAGTACAAAGGTTCAAAGGCGAACTAAGCTCAAGATGACCTCGGCCACACATACACACCGAACAAGGAACAAAAATCACGCAAGCAATACTCAGATAAAACAAGGCAAGCAAATCCTTCCAATTAATATAACAAGGCAAGATCATGCAGGAATGTATGCAAGTATGACATGAGTAAGGTGAGGGTTGTTACATCCTACCCCCCTTAAAGAAGTTTGGTCCCCAAACTTAGATTACCTTGCTCTATGAACAATTCTGGATAACGGATTCTCACATCCTCTTCCTTTTCCCACGTGGCTTCTGTGCCATAATGCTCCTTCCATTCGACCTTTACCATTGGTATCGATCTGTTTCTCAACTGTCTCACTTGTTTGCCAATAATCCTCATTGGTTTTTCCTCGTAGCCCACATCCTCATTAACTGTGATCTCGGAATGATCAATTACATGTAGTGGATCTCGGATGTACTTCCTCAACATCGAAACATGAAATACATTGTGGACTTGGCTCAAATCTGGCGGCAAAGCAAGTCTGTAGGCAGCGGGATTAATTTTCTCAAGAATTTCAAACGGTCCAATATACCGAGGTGCTAACTTACCTTTCTTCCCGAATCTGGAAACTCCTTTCATTGGTGAAACTTTCAGGAATACATGATTCCCAACTTCGAATTCTAACTCATTCCTTCTCTGATCGGCGTAGCTCTTTTGTCGGCTCTGGGCAGTTTTAATCCTCTGTCGGATAAGTTTAATCTTCTCTGTTGTTACTTGAATCAATTCGGGACCAAGCAGAGCTCTGTCTCCAACTTCGGTCCAACATATCGGCGATCTACACTTCCTTCCGTACAAGGCCTCATAAGGCGCCATGCCAATGCTAGCTTGATAACTGTTGTTGTAAGCAAATTCCACTAAGGGCAAATGTGTTCCCCAACTTCCTAGGAAGTCCAATACACAAAGTCTAAGCATATCTTCAAGTGTCTGAATTGTCCTTTCTGTCTGCCCATCTGTCTGGGGATGAAAAGCTGTACTAAATCTCAGTTCGGCTCCGAAAGCCCTCTGCAGACTCTGCCAAAATCTGGAAACAAACTTAGGATCTCGGTCTGACACAATTGATATCGGCACTCCATGAAGTCTGACAATCTCGTTCACATATAACAAGGCAAGTTGATTGGCGTTGAAGGTAGTCTTAACAGGTAAGAAGTGTGCTGACTTAGTTAATCTATCAACAATTACCCAGATCGAGTCCATACCTCTCGGCGTCTTCGGTAAACCAGTCACGAAATCCATGGAGATGTGTTCCCATTTCCACTCAGGGATCGACAAAGGTTGAAGGAGTCCTGCCGGTCTTTGATGTTCTGCTTTCACTTGTTGACAATGCAAACACTGGGACACGAATTCGGCTATCTCTCTTTTCATGTTTGGCCACCAGAAGGTCTGCTTCACATCTTGATACATTTTGGTGTTCCCTGGATGAACAGCAAACTTAGAACCGTGAGCTTCCTGCAAAATTTTCCTTTTCAACTCTGGGATGTTGGCCACACATAGCCTTCCTTCAAACTTGAGTACTTGATTTTCGATAGTATACCCTGACCTCGGCTTTGTGTCAATTTCCTCGGCTATCCTCTTGAAGAAGTTATCCTCCATCTGTCTTGTCTTTACCTCATCGACAATAGTCGACTCCACTGTTATCATGGTCAAACACGCCAAACTTCCATCTGATTTCCTGCTCAAAGCGTCGGCTACACTGTTAGCTTTACCCGGGTGATACTGAATTTGCATATCATAGTCCTTCAACAACTCAAGCCACCTTCTCTGTCTCAAATTCAATTCCTTCTGTGTGAATAGGTATTTCAAACTCTTATGATCTGTAAAGATCTGACAAGAAGCTCCATACAAATAGTGACGCCAAATCTTCAAAGCAAATACCACGGCCGCTAATTCTAAATCATGGGTAGGATAGTTTTTCTCATGAGGTTTCAACTGACGAGATGCATATGCTATAACCTTACCATTTTGCATTAATACACAACCCAAACCCTTATGCGATGCATCGCTATAGACATGAAATTCTTCATTACCTGATGGTAATACAAGTACCGGTGCTGTAACTAACCTTGTCTTCAGTTCCTGGAAAGCTGACTCCCGATCTTCAGTCCATTCGTACAGTGTCCCCTTCTTAGTCAGTTGCGTCAATGGAATTGCAATCCTTGAGAAATCTTTCACAAACTTTCTGTAATAACCTGCCAAACCCAGAAAACTACGAATCTCAGAAACATTAGTCGGCCTCGGCCAATTTACTACGGCTTCAATTTTGCTAGGGTCAACTGAGATACCCTCTTCATTAATCACATGACCCAAAAATGAGATGGTAGAAAGCCAAAACTCACACTTGTTAAACTTAGCATACAATTTCCGGTCTCTCAAAATCTGTAAGGCAAGTCTCAAATGATTTTCGTGTTCTGCTTTACTCTTGGAATAAATCAATATATCATCAATGAAGACAACTACAAATTCATCTAAGTATGGTTTGAAGACTCTGTTCATTAAATCCATAAAAGCAGCAGGGGCATTGGTCACTCCAAAAGGCATTACTAAAAACTCGTAGTGGCCATATCTTGTCCGAAAAGCAGTCTTCTCAACATCTTCGGCTTTAACTTTAAGCTGATGGTAACCAGACCTAAGGTCGATCTTAGAAAAGACTCGTGCTCCTTGTAACTGATCAAGCAAATCATCAATTCTAGGTAATGGGTACTTGTTCTTGATAGTGACCTTATTAAGTTCTCTATAATCGATACAAAGACGAAGTGTGCCATCCTTCTTCTTGACAAATAAAACAGGTGCTCCCCATGGTGAAGTGCTCGGCCTAATAAATCCCTTATCCAACAATTCTTGTAATTGCAGTTTCAATTCCCTAAGTTCAGCTGGGGCCATCCTATAAGGTGTTTTGGAGATCGGCTGTGTTCCCGACATGATGTCAATAGTAAACTCTATCTCTCTATCGGTTAAGTGGCCAGGCAATTCGTCTGGGAAGACGTCGGGGAATCCACTAACAATTGGGATGTTGGCTAAATTAACATTTCCATTCTGATCACTCAGTATACTACACAAATAACCTCGGCACCCCTTCCGAATCAACTTATAGGCCTTAAGGGACGAAATCAAGTAAGGTGGGGGCACTACCCCTTTACCCTGGAAAATAACCTCGACTAGGTTTGGGGGTCTCAATGTGACACTTTTCGAAACACAATTAATAGATGCATCGTTTGCGACTAACCAGTCCATTCCCAGTATAATATCAAAATGAGCTATGTCTAGAGGCATTAGATCTACTAACAATTCAACATTCTCAATCACAACAACACATGCTCTGTAAATGGATGCAACAATCATAGGTCTCCCAGATGGAGTAGACACAGATAATACGAAATCAAGGGGCTCTAGTTCTCTATTAATTTTCTCGGCAAACTTAGTAGATATAAACGAATGGGTAGAACCCGAATCAATCAACACATAAGCACTTTGGGAGCAAATTAGAAGTATACCTGACACTACTGCCTCAGCACTCTGAGTGTCTCCTGGTACTAACACAAACACTCTGCCCTGTCTCATCTGCCCTTTTCCAGCATTACCCTTCTGAACGGAACCCGAGGTATTCTCACCTTTCTTGTTGTCGTCAGCTTTTGCCTTGGGGCAATCTCTCACATAATGGCCCATCTCGCCACATTCATAGCAAGCTCCAGACGTCCGACGACAGATCCTGAAATGTTGCTTCCCACAGTCCGAACACGTCAGCTTAGTATTACCTTCCTGCCTTGGATTACTAGCACTGCCCATGTTCGTTCTTTTCTTGGTGCCCAGCTGTCCTCGGCGATTGTCATAGTTCTGCCTTTTTCGCTGGTTCTCTCCCGAGCTCTGGTATCGATTCAAATTAGCTTCGGCCTGAATGGCTTTGTCCAATACTTCGGCATAACTCGGCATATAGAGCAAACTAACCCGGTCTTGAATCGGTCCACGAAGCCCACACTCGAACTTCCTGGCCTTCATATATTCATCGTTGGCCATGTGGGGTACAAACCTCACCAATTCAGTAAAAGCGCGGTCATACTCCGCCACTGTTCTGTTGCCCTGCGTCAAAGTATGAAACTCGGTAGCCTTCCGGTTTCGAACACTGAGGGGAAAATGTTTCTTGTAGAACAACTCTAAGAATCGGGTCCAGGTCAGATCTGGATTGCTCCCTCTAACCATCATCCACCACCTGCGAGCGTCATCATCTAATGTGAATGCTGCCAACGTTACTTTCTGAGCGTCGGTGCTAGGGAAGATCTCGAACAACTTCTCCATTTCTAAAACCCAAGCCTCAGCCTTCATCGGCTCTATACCCCCAGAGAATCTCGGTGGTCTCATTTTCTTGAACTCCCGAATCAAAGCTATCGTGCCATCCCCATATAAGGCCGGCTGCGGGAGAACTTACGGCACTGGTGGGGGTGGAGGTGGAGCTACATTTCAGCCGTTTGTCTGCTCGGCCTGAGTCAACGTAGCACTAGCGAACTGCTGTCTGGTTTGCCTCAACTCGCGGGCCAAACCTTCAACTAATCTTTCCAATCTGCCCATTCTGTCTTCGGGCTGATCCCGGCCAATTGGAGGTCTACCTCTCCTCATGATGCTATGAGCGTGCAAAGTATGACTTTAAAACAATTGAACAAATAATCTCGTAGGCAAGCAACAATTAAGCATACCAAGACAATGTACACTTCACTCAAACAACAAATACCATGATGCAACCTTAACATCTTTCTAAGGGAAATCCTATGCTCTTTAGGACTCAAGTGTGTGAATAACGTATACCGAGGAACTTGTGCTCTAATACCATTCTGTCACGACCCCAAACCGCCCCTAGTAGTTTGGTGCCGTGATGGCCAGTAATCCGTAATTACCGAAGGCCAACTTTCAAAAACTTAACACAATCAGAGTACGAATATAGGGGGCTCACAAATGCGGAAGCAATAAATCAAATACAAGTGGTCCATAAGAGCTGTGCATAGATCAAATGCAATGTCATTCATCTTACAACTTGAATACAGCAAGCAAAATAAGTGTTACATCTTGATCAAAAGGCTTCTCGAGCCGACATATACAAAATACAATAAATACAAGTCAAGAAGCATGATTTTCAAGATTTGCCGACCATGCAAAACAGGGCATCGCCGACGTAAATACAAAAGAAGGCCGACAAATACACGAATCCAAAACAAGTATCCCAACGAACTAGGCGTCGCCGCCCCATACCTGCCTGCGGACAAGGTTCAAGTGCAAAACATCTCGGCAATGAATGCCCGAGGTGAAGATGGGGTTGAACAAGATCTCAAGATGGTTCTAAGTACAAAGGGTCAAAGGCGGACTAAGCTCA
>NW_021030462.1:810902-830768 GCF_004153795.1 Camellia sinensis | reverse complement strand
AAATTTCCAAAGAAAATTCTGTTAAATCTTGGTAAAATTACTCATAAAATTATCAAAACAAAAAATTCGTGAAATACTTTGTAATCTCAGTAAATTATTCGAACATTAATTAGTGAATTCCTGTAAACTCAAAATTATTCAATAAATTCAAGTAATTACTTAGTAAATTCTCTATAAATTAATCCAGAAAGTCTAAGTTAAATTATCAATAAATTCTTAGTAACTACTCAGTAAATTCTCAATAAATTACTTAGAAATTTCCAACTAAATTACCCAGTGAAAACTTAACAATTTATCAGTAAATTCTTAGTCAATTCGCAGTAAAACTCAATAAATATCTCAGTAAATTATCGTAGATTCTTAGTAAATTACTCAATAAATTCTCAGTAAAATTCTCATAATTACCGAAAATTCTCAGAAAATATTTAGTAAATTCTTAGAAAATTCTTGTAAATCTTAGAAATTAAATTTTTTTGTGAATTACTCAGTAATGATGAGTAAAACTCTAAATTCTAGAAAATATTTGTATAAATTCTTGGTAAATTACTCAGTAAATTTCACAGAATTTTTTAAAAAATTACTCAGCAATTCTCTGTAAATTATTCTTAAATTTTCAATAAATTCTCATAATTACTCAGTAATTATCGTGAATTACTCAATAAATAAAAAATAAATTACTCTGAAAATTTTCAATAAATTTAAGAAAATTCTAATAAATTATGAGTAAATACTCATAAATTCACAGTAAATTCAATAAATTACTCAGCAAATTACATTAAATTATAGTAAATTCGTGTAAATAACTCTGTAAATTCTCAGTAAATTGCTTCGTAAATGATTGGTATTCCTAGAAAATACTCAAACAAATCTCTAAAATTCTCAATAAACTCTTAGTATTACTAGCTAAATTCGAAATAAATTACAAGTAAATTATAAATATTCGGTAATACTCACTAAATTTATCTGTAAATTACTAGATAAATTCCAGTAAATTACTCAGTTTAATTATCGATAAGTTCTCAAAAAATCCTTGGTCAATTACTTAGTAAATTACTCAGTAAATTATTAGAAAATTACTCTGTAAATTCCAAGAAAATAACACAGTAAATTATCTGTAAATTATTTAATAAATTCTAAGCAAATACTGGGTAAATTCTCAATATAATTACTCTAAATTCTCAGTAAATTATGATGAATTATTCAGTAATTTATCAGTAAATTACTCGATAAATTCTCTGTAAATTACCAGAATTATTGTAATTCTCTGTATACTCAGTAAATATTAGTAAATTACTGTAATTCACTAAATACTCAGAAATTTCTCAGTAAATTACACGTAAAATTCTCTATAAATTATTCAGCAAATTCTTAGTAATTATCAGAAAATTCTGAGTAAATTCTCAAAAAATATAAGAATATTTTTTTGTGAATTAATCAGTAATTATGAGTAATTATCAATAATTCTCAGAAAATTCTATATAAATTCTTTTAATTCAAAAGTAATTCTTAGAAATTATTCAGCAATTACTCCGTAAATTCGTAAATAAATTTACTCGTTAATTTTCATAAATTCTCTATAAAATTACTCTGTAAATTATCTGTAAATTTTAGAAAATATTTAATAAATTCTAAATAAATTACTCAGAAAATTTTCAATAATTTCAGAAAATTCTGTATAAATTGCTTAAATTATCATAAAATATCAAAAAAAAAATTCGTGAATTACTTTGTTAATTCTCAGTAAATAATATCGAACATTAATTAGTGAATTTTGTAAATTCTCAGTAAATTATTCAATAAATTCTAAGTAAATTACTTAGTAAATTCTCAATAAATTAATCCAGAAAGTCTAAGTAAATTATCAATAAATTCTTAGTAACTTACTCAGTAAATTCTCAATAAATTACTTAGAAATTTCAAACTAAATTACCCAGTGAAGAAACTTAACAATTTATCAGTAAATTCTTAGTCAATTCGCAGTAAAATCTCAATAAATTACTCAGTAATTATCGGTAGATTCTAGTAAATTACAATTCAGAAATCTCATTACTTACTCAGTAAAATTCTCAATAAATTACACGCAAAATTCTCAGAAAATTATTCAGTAATATCTTAGAAAATCTGTGTAAATCTTAGAAACTTAGAAATTTTTTGTGAATTGCTCATATAATTATAGTAATTACTCTGTAATTCTCAGAAAATTTGTATAAATTCTTGGTAAATACAGTAAATTACAGAATTTTTTTAAAAAAATTACTAGCAAATTACTCTGTAAATTATTCGTTAAATTTTCAATAAATTCTCTATAAATTACTCAGTTAATTATCGGTGAATTACTCAATAAATAAAAAAGTAAATTACCTGAAAATTTTTCAATAAATTCTAAGAAAATTCTCAATAAATTATGAGTAAATTACTCATTAAATTCACAGTAAATTCCTAATAAATTACTCACAAATTACCTTAAATTTAGTAAATTCGTGGTAAATAACTCGGTAAATTCTCAGTAAATTGCTTCGTAAATGATTGTAAGTTCCTAAAATTACTCAACAAATTCTCAATAAACTCTTAGTAATTTACTGAGTAAATCAATAAATTACTAATAAATTCTAGTAATTATTCGGTGAATTACCACTAAATTTATCTGTAATTACTAGGTAAATTCCAGTAAAATTACTCAGTTAATATCGATAAGTTCTCAAAAAATCCTTGGTCAATTACTTAGTAAATTACTCAGTAAATTATTAGAAAATTACTCTGTAAATTCAAAAATAACACAGTAAATTATCTGTAAATTATTAATAAATTCTAAGCAAATTACTGGTAAATTCTCAATAAATTACTCCTTAAATTCTCAGTAAATTAATGATAGAATTATTCAGTAATTTATCAGTAAATTACTCGATAAACTCTGTAAATACTCAGTAAATTATTGGTAAATTCTCTGTTAATTACTCAGTAAATTACCAGTAAATTACTTAGTAAATTCTCACTAAATTACTCAGAAATTTCTCAGTAAATTACACGTAAATTCTCTATAAATTATTCAGCAAATTCTTAGTAATTTATCAGAAATTCTGAGTAAATTCTCAAAAAATTACAAGAATATTTTTTAATGAATTAATTAATTTATTCAATAAATTCTCAGAAAATTCTATATAAATTCTTGTAAATTCAAAGTAATTTCTTAGAAATAATTCGCAAATTACTCCGTAAATTCTAAATAAATTACTTCTTTAATTTTCAATAAATTCTCAAATTACCTGTAAATATCTGTAAATTTCAGTAAATTATTTAATTAAATTCTAAATAAATTACTCAAAAATTTTCAATAATCAAAAATTCTGTATAAATTCTTGGTAAATTCTCATAAATTTTAAAAAAATTTGTGAATTACTTTTAATTCATAAATTACTAGAATTATTCGACATTAATTTGAATTTCCTTAAAATTCTCAGTAATTATTTCAAATAAATTCTAAGTACATTACATTAGAAATCTCAATAAATTAATCCAGAAAGTCTAAGTAAATTATCAATAAATTCTTAGAACTTACTCAGATAATTCTCAATAATTACTTAGAAATTTCCAACAAATTACCCATGAAAACTTAACAATTATCAGTAAATTTCTTAGTCAATTCGCAGTAAAATCTCAATAAATTACTCAGTTAAATTATCGGTAGATTCTTGTAAATTACTCAATAAATTCCCAGAATCTCATTACATTACCACAAAATTCTCAATAAATTACACGCAAATTCTCAGAAAATTATTCAGTAAATTCTTAAAAATTCTGTAAATTCTTGTAAAATCATTAGAAATTTTTTTGTGAATTGCTCAGTAAATTATGAGTAAATACTCTTAAATTCTCAGAAAATTTGTATAAAATTTTGGTAAATTACTCAGTAAATTACAGAATATTTTTAAAAAATTACTCAGCAATTACTCTGTAAATTATTCGTTAAATTTTCAATAAATTCCTATAAATTACTCATTAATTATCTGAATATACTAATAAATAAAAAAATAAATTACTCTCTGAAAATTTCAAAAATTCTAAGAAAATTCTCAAAAATTATGAGTAATTACTCATTAAATTCACAGTAAATTCTCATATAAATTACTCAGCAAATTACCATTAAATAAAGTAAATTCGTGGTAAATAACTGTAAATTCTCAGTAAATTCATAGTAAAATTTATTCATGAATTACTCATAAATTTATCTGTGTAAATTACTAGGTAAAATTCTCTAGTAAATTACTCAGTAATACTAGTTAATCATAAGTTCTCAAAAAATCCTTTGTCATTACTTAGTAAATTACTCAGAATTATTAGAAAATTACTCTGTAAATTCCAAGAAAATAACACAGTAAATATCTGTAAATTATTTAATAAATTCTAAGCAAATTACTGGTAAATTCTCAATAAATTACTCCTTAAATTCTCAGTAAATTAATGAGTGATTATTCAGTAATTTATCAGTAAATTACTCGATAAATTCTCTGTAAATTACCCATGTAAATTATTGGTAAATTCTCTGTTAATTACTCAGTAATATAAATTTACTTTAGGTAAATTCTCACTAGCTCAGAAATCTCAGAAATTACACGTAAATTCTCTATAAATTATTCGAGAAATTCTTAGTAATTTATAGAGAAATTCTGATAAATTCTCAAAAAATTACAAGAATATTTTGTGGATATGAGAGTCGAGTGTAAATTATGAGTAATTTACTCAATAAATTCCTCAGAAAATTCTATATAAAATCTTAGAAATTCAAAGTAAACAACACAAATTACTCGTAATTCAAAATAAATTGCTCATTAAGTCTTCAATAAATCTACAATTACTCTGTTAAAATTAAATAAATTCATAAATATAAATTACATCCAAAAATTTTCAATAATTTCCGAGAAATTCTGTTATTAAATTCTGGTTATTCTTTGTAAATTACTCAGTAAATTATTGGTAAATTCTCCTTAAATTACTAAGTAAATTACTTAGTAAATTCTCAATAAATTAATCCATAAAGTCTAAGTAAATTATCAATAAATTCTTAATAACTTACTTAGTAAATTCTCAATAAATTACTTAGTAATTTCCAACTAAATTACCCAGTGAAGAACTTAACAATTTATCAGAAAATTTCTTAGTCAATTCGCAGTAAATTCTTAATAAATTACTCAGCAAATTATCGGTAGATTCTTAGTAAATTACTTAATAAATTCTCAGTAAATTCTGATTAAATTACTCAATAAAATTTCAGAAAATTATTTAGTAAATTCCTAGTAAATTATTAGAAAATTTTGTGTAAATTCTTAGAAAATCATTAGAATTTTTTTTGTGAATTAATCAGTAAATTATGAGTAAATTACTCTGTAAATTCTCAGAAAATTTTGTATAAATTCTTGGTAAATTACTCAGTAAATTCACAATAATTTTTAAAAAAAATTACTCAGCAAATTACTCGGTAAATTCCCACTAAATCAGTCGTTAAATTTTCAATAAATTCTATATAAATTACTCAGTTAATTATCGGTGAATTACTCAATAAATTCACAGTAAATTACTCTGAAAATTTTCAATAAATTATAAGAAAATTCTCAATAAATTATGAGTAAATTACTCATTAAATTCACAGTAAATTCTCAATAAATTACTCAGCAAATTACTCAATAAATGATCATTAAAGTTATAGTAAATTCGTGGTAAATAATTCGGTAAATTCTCAGTAAATTGCTTTGTAAATGATTGGTAAGTTCCTAGAAAATTACTCAACAAATTCTCAGTAAATTCTCTATAAACTCATAGAAATTTACTGAGTAAATTCATAGTAAATTATTTGGTGAATTATTCACTAAATTTATCTATAAATTACTTGGTAAATTCCCAGTAAATTACTCGATAAATTCTCAATAAATTCTCTGTAAATGACTCAGTTAATTATCGATAAGTTCTCAAAAAATTCTTGGTCAATTACTCAGTAAATTATTAGAAAATTACTCTGTAAATTCCAAGAAAATAACAAAGTAAATTATCTGTAAATTATTTAATAAATTCTAAGCAAATTACTGGGTAACTTCTCAATAAATTACTCCTTAAATTCTTAGTAAAATAATGAGTGAATTATTCAGTAATTTATCAGTAAATTACTCGATAAATTCTCTGTAAATTACTCAGTAAATTATTGGTAAATTCTCTGTTAATTACTCAGTAAATTACCAGTAAATTACACGTAAAATTCTCTATAAATTATTCAGCAAATTCTTAGTAATTTATCAAAAAATTCTGAGTAATTTCTCAAAAAATTACAAGAATTTTTTTTGTGAATTAATCAGTAAATTATGAGTAAATTACTCAACAAATTCTCAGAAAATTCTATATGAATTCTTGATAAATTCAAAGTAATTTCTTAGTAAATTATTCAGCAAATTACTCCGTAAATTCATAAATAAATTACTCGTTAAGTTTTCAATAAATTCTCTATAAATTACTTTGTAAATTATTTAATAAATTCGAAATAAATAACGCAGAAAATTTTCAATGATTTCCAAGAAAATTCTGTATAAATTCTTGGTAAATTACTCATAAAATTATCAAAAAAAAAATTCGTGAATTACTTTGTTAATTCTTAATAAATTACTCTGTAAATTATTCGAACATTAATTAGTGAATTTCCTGTAAATTCTCAGTAAATTATTCAATAAATTCTAAGTAAATTACTTAGTAAATTCTCAAAAAATTAATCCAGAAACTCTAAGTAAATTATCAATAAATTCTTAGTAACTTACTCAGTAAATTCTCAATAAATTACTTAGAAATTTCCAACTAAATTACCAAGTGAAGAACTTAACAATTTATCAGTAAATTTCTTAGTCAATTCGCAGTAAAATCTCAATAAATTACTCAGTAAATTATCGGTAGATTCTTAGTAAATTACTCAATAAATTCTCATTACGTTACTTAGTAAAATTCTCAATAAATTACACGCAAAATTCTCAGAAAATTATTCAGTAAATTCTTAGAAAATCCTGTGTAAATTCTTAGTAAATCATTAGAAATTTTTTTGTGAATTGCTCAGTAAATTATGAGTAAATTACTCTGTAATTTCTCAGAAAATTTTGTATAAATTCTTGGTAAATTACTCAGCAAATTACTCTGTAAATTATTCGTTAAATTTTCAATAAATTCTCTATAAATTACTTAGTTAATTATCGGTGAATTACTCAATAAATAAAAAAGTAAATTACACTGAAAATTTTCAATAAATTCTAGGAAAATTCTCAATAAATTACTCAGCAAATTACCATTAAAGTTATAGTAAATTCGTGGTAAATAACTCGGTAAATTCTCAGTAAATTGCTTCGTAAATGATTGGTAAGTTCCTAGAAAATTACTCAACAAATTCTCAGTAAATTCTCAATAAACTCGTAGTAATTTACTGAGTAAATTCTAAATAAATTACTAAGTAAATTCATAGTAAATTATTCGGTGAATTACTCACTAAATTTCTCTGTAAATTACTAGGTAAATTCCCAGTAAATTACTCAGTTAATTATCAATAAGTTCTCAAAAAATCCTTGGTCAATTACTTAGTAACTTACTCAGTAAATTATTAGAAAATTACTCTGTAAATTCCAAGAAAATAACACAGTAAATTATCTGTAAATTATTTAATAGATTCTAAGCAAATTACTGGGTAAATTCTCAATAAATTACTCCTTAAATTCTCAGTAAATTAATGAGTGAATTATTCAGTAATTTATCAGTAAATTACTCGATAAATTCTCTGTAAATTACTCAGGAAATTTCTCAGTAAATTACACGTAAAATTCTCTATAAATTATTCAGCAAATTCTTAGTAATTTATCAGAAAATTCAGAGTAAATTCTGAAAAAATTAAAAGAATATTTTTTGTGAATTAATCAGTAAATTATGAGTAAATTACTCAATAAATTGTCAGAAAAATTCAATATAAATTCTTGATAAATTAAAAGTAATTTCTTCGAAAATTATTCAGCAAACTACTTCGTAAATTCGTAAATAAATTACTCGTTAAGTTTTCAATAAATTCTCTATAAATTACTTTGTAAATTATCTATAAATTTTTGATAAATTATTTAATAAATTCTGAATATATTACTCAGAAAATTTTCAATAATTTCCAAGAAAATTCTGCATAAATTCCTGGTAAATTGCTCATTAAATTCTCAAAAAAAATTCGTGAATTACTTTGTTAATTCTCAGTAAATTACTCAGTAAATTATTCAAACATTAAATAGTGAATTTCCTGTAAATTCTCAGTAAATTATTCACTAAATTCTAAATAAATTACTTTGTAAATTCTCAATAAATTAATCCAGAAAGTCTAAGTAAATTATCAATAACTTCATAGTAACTTACTCAGTAAATTCTCAATAAATTACTTAAAAATTTCCAACTAAATTACCTAGTGAAGAACTTAACAATTTATCAGTAAATTTCTTAGTCAATTCGCAGAAAAATCTCAATAAATTTCTGAGTAAATTATCGGTAGATTCTTAGTAAATTACTCAATAAATTCTTAGTAAATTCTCATTACATTACTCAGTAAAATTCTCAATAAATTACACGCAAAATTCTCAGAATATTATTCAGTAAATTCTTAGAAAATTCTTTGTAAATTCTTAGAAAATCATTAGAAATTTTTTTGTAAATTGCTCAATAAATTATGAGTAAATTACTCTGTAAATTCTCAGAAAAATTTGTATAAATTCTTGGTAAATTACTCAGTAAATTCATAGAATTTTTTTTAAAAATTACTCAGCAAATTACTCAGAAAATTATTCGTTAAATTTTCAATAAATTCTCTATAAATTACTCAGTTAATTATCGGTGAATTACTCAATAAATAAAAAGGTAAATTACTCTGAAAATTTTCAATAAATTCTAAGAAAATTCTTAATAAATTATGAGTAAATTACTCATTAAATTCACAGTAAATTCTCAATAAATTACTCAGCAAATTACCATTAAAGTTATAGCAAATTCGTGGTAAATAAGTCGGTAAATTCTCAGTAAATTGCTTCGTAAATGATTGGCAAGTTCCTAGAAAATTACTCAACAAATTCTCAGTAAATTCTCAATAAACTCTTAGTAATATACTGAGTAAATTCTAAATGAATTACGAAGTAAATTCATAGTAAATTATTCGGTGAATTACTCACTAAATTTATCTGTAAATTACTGGGTAAATTCCCAGTAAATTACTCATTTAATTATCGATAAGTTCTCAAAAAATCCTTGGTTAATTACTTAGTAAAATACTCAGTAAATTACTAGAAAATTACTTTCTAAATTCCAAGAAAATAACACAGTAAATTATCTGTAAATTATTTAATAAATTCTAAACAAATTACTGGGTAAATTCTCCATAAATTACTCCTTAAATTCTCGGTAAATTAATGAGAGAATTATTCAGTAATTTATCCGTAAATTACTCGATAAATTCTCTGTAAATTACCCATTAAATTATTGGTAAATTCTCTGTTAATTACTCAGTAAATTCTTACTAAATTACTCACAAAATTTCTCAGTAAATTACACGTAAAATTCTCTATAAATTATTCAGCAAATTCTTAGTAATTTATCAGAAAATTCTGAGTAAATTCTCAAAAAATTACAAGAATATTTTTTGTGAATTAATCAGTAAATTATGAGTAAATTACTCAATGAATTCTCAGAAAATTCTATATAAATTCTTGGTAAATTCAAAGTAATTTCTTAGTAAACTATTCAGCAAATTACTCCGTAAATTCGTAAATAAATTACTCGTTAAGTTTTCAATAAATTCTCTATATATTACTTTGTAAATTATCTGTAAATTATTTAATAAATTCTAAATAAATTACTTAGAAAATTTTCAATAATTTCCAAGAAAATTCTGCATATATTCTTGGTAAATTGCTCATTAAATTCTCAAAAAAAAATTCGTGAATTACTTTGTTAATTCTCAGTAAATTACACAGTAAATTATTCGAACATTAATTAGTGAATTTTCAGTAAATTCTTAGTAAATTATTCAATAAATTCTAAGTAAATTACTTAGTAAATTCTCAATAAATTAATCCAGAAAGTCTAAGTAAATTATCAATAAATTTTTAGTAACTTACTCAGTAAATTCTCAATAAATTACTTAGAAATTTCCAACTAAATTACCCAGTGAAGAACTTAACAATTTATCAGTAAATTTCTTAGTCAATTCGCAGTAAAATCTCAATAAATTACTGAGTAAATTATCGGTAGATTCTTAGTAAATTACTCAATAAATTCTCAGTAAATTCTCATTACATTACTTAGTAAAATTCTCAATAAATTACACGCAAAATTCTACGAAATTTTTTTAGTAAATTCTTAGAAAATCCTGTGTAAATTCTTAGAAAATCATTAGAAATTTTTTTGTGAATTGCTCAGTAAAATATGAGTAAATTACTCTGTAAATTATCAGAAAATTTGTATAAATTCTTGGCAAATTACTCAGTAAATTCACAGAATATTTTTTAAAAATTACTCAGCAAATTACTCTGTAAATTATTCTTTAAATTTTCAATAAATTCTCTATGAATTACTCAGTTAATTATCGGTGAATTACTCAATAAATAAAAAAGTAAATTACTCTGAAAATTTTCCATAAATTCTAAGAAAATTCTCAATAAATTATGAGTAAATTACTCATTAAATTCACAGTAAATTCTCAATAAATTACTCAGCAAATTACCATTAAAGTTATAGTAAAGTCGTGGTAAATAACTCGGTAAATTCTCAGTAAATTGCTTCGTAAGTGATTGGTAAGTTTCTAGAAATTTATTACTCAACAAATTCCCAGTAAATTCTCAATTAAGTCTTAGTAATTTACTGAGTAAATTCTAAATGAATTACTAAGTAAATTGATAGTAAATTATTCGGTGAATAACACACTAAATTTATCTGTAAATTACTGGGTAAATTCCCAGTAAATTACTCAGTTAATTATCGATAAGTTCTCAAAAAATCCTTGGTCAATTACTTAGTAAAATACTCAGTAAATTATTAGAAAATTACTCTGTAAATTCCAAGAAAATAATACAGTAAATTATCTGTAAATTATTTAATAAATTCTAAGCAAATTACTGGGTAAATTCTCAATAAATTACTCCTTAAATTCTCGGTAAATTAATGAGTGAATTATTCAGTAATTTATCAGTAAATTACTCGATAAATTCTCTCTAAATTACTCAGTAAATTATTGGTAAATTCTCTGTTAATTACTCAGTAAATTACTTAGTAAATTCTTACTAAATTTCTCACGAAATTTCTGAGTAAATTACACGTAAAATTCTCTATAAATTATTCAGCAAATACTTAGTAATTTATCAAAAAATTCTGAGTAAATTCTCAAAAAATTACAAGAATATTTTTTGTGAATTAATCAGTAAATTATGAGTAAATTACTCAATAAATTCTCTAAAAATTCTATATAAATTCTTGGTAAATTCAAAGTAATTTCTTAGTAAATTATTCAGCAAATTACTTCGTAAATTCTTAAATAAATTACTCGTTAAGTTTTCAATAAATTCTCTATAAATTACTTTGTAAATTATCTGTAAATTTTCCGTAAATTATTTAATAAATTCTAAATAAATTACTCAGAAAATTTTCAATAATTTCCAAGAAAATTCGGCATAAATTCTTGGTAAATTGCTCATTAAATTCTCAAAAAAAAATTCGTGAATTACTTTGTTAATTCTCAGTAAATTACTCAGTAAATTATTCGAACATTAATTAGTGAATTTCCTGTAAATTCTGAGTAAATTATTCAATAAATTCTAAGTAAATTACTTAGTAAATTCTCAATATATTAATCCAGAAAGTCTAAGTAAATTATCAATAAATTCTTAGTAACTTACTCAGTAAATTCTCAATAAATTACTTAGAAATTTCCAACTAAATTACCCAGTGAAGAACTTAACAATTTATTAGTAAATTTCTTAGTCAAGTCGCAGTAAAATCTCAATAAATTACTCAGTAAATTATCGGTAGATTCTTTGTAAATTACTCAATAAGTTCTCAATAAATTCTCATTACATTACTCAGTAAAATTCTCAATAAATTACACGCAAAATTCTCAGAAAATTATTCAGTAAATTATTAGAAAATCCTGTGTAAATTCTTAGAAAATCATTAGAAATTTTTTTGTGAATTGCTCAGTAAAATATGAGTAAATTACTCTGTAAATTCTCAGAAAATTTGTATAAATTCTTGGCAAATTACTCAATAAATTCACAGAATTTTTTTAAAAAATTACTCAGCAAATTACTCTGTAAATTATTCTTTAAATTTTCAATAAATTCTCTATGAATTACTCAGTTAATTATCGGTGAATTACTTAATAAATAAAAAAGTAAATTACTCTGAAAATTTTCCATAAATTCTAAGAAAATTCTCAATAAATTATGAGTAAATTACTCATTAAATTCACAGTAAATTCTCAATAAATTACTCAGCAAATTACCATTAAAGTTATAGTAAATTCGTGGTAAATAACTCGGTAAATTCTCAGTAATTGCTTCGTAAATGATTGGTAGTTCCTAGAAAATTACTCAACAAATTCTCAGTAAATTCTCAATAAACTCTTAGTAATTTACTGAGTAAATTCTAAATGAATTACTAAGTAAATTGATAGTAAATTATTCTGTGAATTACTCACTAAATTTATTTGTAAATTACTAGGTAAATTTCCAGTAAATTACTCAGTTAATTATCGATAAGTTCTCAAAAAATCCATGGTCAATTACTTAGTAAAATACTCAGTAAATTATTAGAAAATTACTCTGTTAATTCCAAGAAAATAACAAAGTAAATTATCTGTAAATTATTTAATAAATTCTAAGCAAATTACTGAGTAAATTCTCAATAAATTACTCCTTAAATTCTCAGTAAATTAATGAGTGAATTATTCAGTAATTTATCAGTAAATTACTCGTTAAATTCTCTGTAAATTACTCAGTAAATTATTGGTAAATTCTCTGTTAATTACTCAGTAAATTACTTAGTAAATTCTTACTAAATTACTCACGAAATTTCTCAGTAAATTACACGTAAAATTTCTCTATAAATTATTCAGCAAATTCTTAGTAATTTATCAGAAAATTCTGAGTAAATTCTCAAAAAATTACAAGAATATTTTTTGTGAATTAATCAGTAAATTATGAGTAAATTACTCAATAAATTCTCAGAAAATTCTATATAAATTCTTGGTAAATTCAAAGTAATTTCTTAGTAAACTATTCAGCAAATTACTCCCTAAATTCGTAAATAAATTACTCGTTAAGTTTTCAATAAATTCCCCATAAATTACTTTGTAAATTATCTGTAAATTTTCAGTAAATTATTTAATAAATTCTAAATAAATTACTTAAAAAATTTTCAATAATTTCCAAGAAAATTCTGCATAAATTCTTGGTAAATTGCTCATTAAATTCTCAAAAAAAAATTCGTGAATTACTTTGTTAATTCTTAGTAAATTACTCAGTAAATTATTCGAACATTAATTAGTGAATTTCCAGTAAATTCTCAGTAAATTATTCAATAAATTCTAAGTAAATTACTTAGTAAATTCTGAATAAATTAATCCATAAAGTCTAAGTAAATTATCAATAAATTCGTAGTAACTTACTCAGTAAATTCTCAATAAATTATTTAGAAATTTCCAACAAAATTACCCAGTGAAGAACAAAACAATTTATCAGTAAATTTTTTAGTCAAGTTGCAGTAAAATCTCAATAAATTAATCAGTAAATTATAGGTAGATTCTTAGTAAATTACTCAATAAATTCTCAGTAAATACTCATTACATTACTTAGTAAAATTCTCAATATATTACACGCAAAATTCTCAGAAAGTTATTCAGTAAATTCTTAGTAAATTTTTAGAAAATTCTGTGTAAATTCTTAGAAAATGATTAGAAATTTTTTTGTGAATTACTCAGTAAATTATGAGTAAATTACTCCGTAAATTCTCAGAAAATTTTGTATAAATTCTTGGTAAATTACTCAGTAAATTCACAGAATTTTTAAAAAAAATTACTTAGCAAATTACTTTGTAAATTATTCGTTAAATTTTCAATAAATTCTCTATAAATTACTCAGTTAATTATCGGTGAATTACTCAATAAATTCAAAGTAAATTACTCTGAAAATTTTCAATAAATTCTAAGAAAATTCTCAATAAATTATGAGTAAATTACTCGTTAAATTCACAGTAAATTTTCAATAAATTACTCAGCAAATTACCATTAAAGTTATAGTAAATTCGTGGTAAATAACTCGGTAAATTCTCAGTAAATTCTCAATAAACTCTTAGTAATTTACTGAGTAAATCCTAAATGAATTACTGAGTAAATTCATAGTAAATTATTCAGTGAATTACTCACTAAATTTATCTGCAAATTACTAGGTAAATTCCCAGTAAATTACTCAGTTAATTATCGATAAGTTCTCAAAAAATTCTTGGTCAATTACTTAGTAAATTACTCAGTAAATTATTAGAAAATTACTCTGTAAATTCCAAGAAAATAACACAGTAAATTATCTGTAAATTCTTAGTAAATTATTTAATAAATTCTAAGCAAATTACTGAGTAAATTCTCAATAAATTACTCGTTAAATTCTCAGTAAATTACAAGTAAATTAATGAGTGAATTATTCAGTAATTTATCAATAAATTACTCGATAAATTCTCTGTCAATTACTCAGTAAATTATTGGTAAATTCTCTGTTAATTACTCAGTAAATTACCAGTAAATTAGTTAGTAAATTCTCACTAAATTACTCAGGAAATTTCTTAGTAAATTACACGTAAAATTCTCTACAAATTTTCAGTAAATTGTTCAATAAATTCTAAGTAAATTACTTCGTAAATTCTCAATAAATTAATCCATAAAGTCTAAGTAAATTATCAATAAATTCTTAGTAACTTACTCAGTAAATTCTCAATAAATTACTTAGAAATTTCCAACTAAATTACCCAGTGAAGAACTTAACAATTTATCAGTAAATTTCTTAGTCAATTCGCAGTAAAATCTCAATAAATTACTCAGTAAATTATCGGTAGATTCTTAGTAAATTACTCAATAAATTCTCAGTAAATTCTCATTACATTACTCAGTAAAATTCTTAATAAATTACACGCAAAATTCTCAGAAAATTATTCAATAAATTCTTAGAAAATCATTAGAAATTTTTTTGTGAATTACTCAGTAAATTATGAGTAAATTACTCGATAAATTCTCAGGAAATTTTGTATAAATTATTGGTAAATTGCTCAGTAAATTCACAGAATTTTTAAAAAAAAATTACTCAGCAAATTACTTTGTAAATTATTCGTTAAATTTTCAATAAATTCTCTATAAATTACTCAGTTAATTATCGGTGAATTACTCAATAAATTCAAAGTAAATTACTCTGAAAATTTGCAATAAATTCTAAGAAAATTCTCAATAAATTATGAGTAAATTACTCATTAAATTCACAGTAAATTCTCAATAAATTACTCTGCAAATTACCATTAAAGTTATAGTAAATTCGTGGTAAATAACTCGGTAAATTCTCAGTAAATTGCTCCGTAAATGATTAGTAAGTTCCTAGAAAATTACTCAACAAATTCTCAGTAAATTCTCAATAAACTCTTAGTAATTTACTGAGTAAATCCTAAATGAATTACTAAGTAAAGTCATAATAAATTATTCAGTGAATTACTCACTAAATTTATCTGTAAATTACTAGGTAAATTCCCAGTAAATTACTCGGTTAATTATCGATAAGTTCTCAAAAAATTCTTGGTCAATTACTTAGTAAATTACTCAGTAAATTATTAGAAAATTACTCTGTAAATTCCAAGAAAATAACACAGTAAATTATCTGTAAATTCTTAGTAAATTATTTAATAAATTCTAAGCAAATTACTGAGTAAATTCTCAATAAATTACTCCTTAAATTCTCAGTAAATTACAAGTAAATTAATGAGTGAATTATTCAATAATTTATCGATAAATTACTCGATAAATTCTCTGTAAATTACTCAGTAAATTATTGGCAAATTCTCTGTTAATTACTCAGTAAATTATTGGCAAATTCTCTGTTAATTACTCAGTAAATTAGTTAGTAAATTCTCACTAAATTACTCAGGAAATTTCTCAGTAAATTGCACATAAAATTCTCTATAAATTATTCAGCAAATTCTTAGTAATTTATCAGAAAATTCTTAGTAAATTCTCAAAAAATTACAAGAATATTTTTTGTGAATTAATCAGTAAATTATGAGTAAATTACTCAATAAATTGTCACGACCCCAAACCGCCCCTAGTAGTTTGGTGTCGTGATGGCCAGTAATCCGTAATTACTGAAGGCCAACTTACAAAAGTTTAACCCAATCAGAGTATAATAAACGGGGCTCACAAATGCGGAAGCAATAAATCAAAATGCAAGTGGTCCATAAGAGCCGTGCATAAGTCCAATGATATGGCATACATCTTTACAAAGCTTTACAATTTGAATACAACAAAGTAAAATACGTATTACATCTTGATCAAAAGGCTTCTCGAGCCGACATATACAAAATACGGTGAATACAAGCCAAGAAGCATGATTTTCAAGATTTGCCGATGTAAAAGAAATGATATCGTCGACGTGACTACAAAACAAAGTCGACAAAATCATGGATCCAAAACAAGGTTTCAAAAACACATTCTAGGCGTTGCCAACGTCCTGCTCATCACCTACATATATATAGAGAGGGGTGAGCTTGGATACTCAGTGAATGGTACTAGTAATAAAGGTTTTGCATGAATATAGCCGAAGTCTTTTCCAAACAAAACATGCCAAAACCATACAATATTAGCCGAGATCCTTTCAAAGCAAAATACATCAAAATCATCACCTACATATATATAGAGAGGGGTGAGCTTGGATACTCAGTGAATGGTACTAGTAATAAAGGTTTTGCATGATTGATATCCAAGATTTCCCGTATTCATCTATCAAGTCTTACAAGTCTCAAGGGATGCTCACTGGCATCGGCAAAACTCAAATCAAGCTTTCCGAACAAACAAGTCCACGCGGTAAACCGTCAGTGGCAAAACAAGGACTGCACGATCCGTAATCGATTAGCCAAAGGTACTGCGAAAGTTTATAGTCCTCCAGCACAAGGGACTTGTGTTACTTAAGCCCGTAGCTCCTTTTAACACGATGGTCTTGTGTTACTTAGGCCCGTAGCCCGTTTTAACACAATAGTCTTGTGTTACTTAGGCCCGTAGCCCGCTTTAACACGACAGTCTCTCCAAGAAAGGACCGTATCCTTTTATACTTAGTGCTGCGAAAGTTTAGAGTCCTCCAGCACAAGGGACTTTTCAAGAATGACATCAAACCAAAGCTCATACTTGATATATCAAAACAGCGCTATTCATTCATGCTTAACAAATACTTTCGTCAAAACAAAGCAAAGTAAGATTTATCAAAACAGTATAACATAGCTTTATTAAAAGCACCACTCACCTAGTTCTTCAGGTGTAGGCTCAAAGCAAGGATCAAGGTCCTACAATCACATAGCAATCACATTCTCAAAATGAGCTTTATATGCATGCAAATGGTCTTGGCATTCTCACCAAATCCAAGTCAATAACAAAGCAAACAAGCTGGGAGTTTAAACACTGCTCCCGTCTCATGAAAACACACTGGGTACCATCCAGGTCTTTGCCGAGGTCCCACACCTCCTTGCCGAGGTGTGGTCCCGTTGGCCTCATTCAAAAACAAAGTCGGGAAAACCTGGGTTTCCCTTTGAAGAACATGATCATGAGGAAGGTGAAAAACCTGGGTTTCCCTTTGAAGAACATGAAGAACATGATCATGAGGAAAAATGAATGGAAGATCCCAACTTGTTACAAAAATCTGAGATTTCATGCCATGGGTTCAAAACATGGACCTGGGTACCCATACAAGAAGGTCATGCAAGAACAAACACAAAAACATGGTTTTTGATCCAAACTTTCGGATCAAAATGAGACTTTTCTTCAAGAACATGCGAATACTATCTTTCTCTTCCGAAACTAACTTCAGATCGATGCATGACATGCAAAATAGGTTCGATCATGCAATGCAGCTAGATGATCAAAAAGAACAATAAGAGTAGGTTAAGATTCTAACCTCAAAACTCGAATCCAACGGTTCAAACCTCGAAGATCAAGCTTGGAAGATCTATTCTCACTCAAGAACTTCTCCTCCTTTCTCTAGAGCTTCTCTCTCTAAAGGCAAAGATTTGAGACAAACAAATGATTTGTTTCTAGGCCTGTCGGCTGTCTTAACAATTAGCTCGGACACGTGGCGCTATCGGGTTGGCTCAACTCAAAAGGTGATTGATGGATAAGACAAGTCTATGACAAAGCGTACACAGCAAGCTAAGGCAAGACACATCGGCAAGTAATGACATCGGCTAAAGTCAAAGCTCGGCAATAGGGTAACAAAGGCATCGGCTAGGGAGGACGACACTTGACTAAGCTGTGCCACACCTTGGCCGGGGTGTGCCACACCTCGGTCTAGGCCATACCTTCTCAAGGACAAGGATCACTAAGTGCGAAACATCTCGGCAATCAAAGCCCGAGGTGAAGATGGGGTCGATCAAGGTTCCAAAATAGTCCTGAGTACAGAGATTCAGGGGTGAACTAAGCTCAAGATGACCTCGGCCACACACCAAGCAAGGAACAAAATCATGCAAGCAATACTTAAACAAAACAAGACAAGGCAAAACTTGCAAAATTACATAACAAGACAAGATCATGCATGAATGAATGCAAGTGTGACAAGAGTAAGGTGAGGGTTGCTACAGTCTACCCCCCTTAAAGAAGTTTGGTCCCCAAACTTAAATTACCTTGCTCTATAAACAACTCCGGATAACGGATTCTCACATCCTCTTCCTTTTCCCACGTGGCTTCCGTGCCGTAATGCTCCTTCCATTCGACCTTTACCATTGGTATCGATTTGTTTCTCAACTGCCTCACTTGCCTGTCAATAATCCTTATTGGCTTCTCTTCGTGGCCCAAATCCTCATTAATCGAAATCCTGGAATGATCAATTATATGCAGTGGATCTCGGATGTACTTCCTCAACATCGAAACATGAAACACATTGTGGACTTGGCTCAAATCTGGCGGCAAAGCAAGTCTGTAGGCAACGGGGTTAATTCTCTCAAGAATTTCAAATGGCCCAATATAGCAAGGTGCTAACTTACCTTTCTTCCCAAATCTGGAAACTCCTTTCATTGGTGAAACCTTCAGGAATACATGATCCCCAACTTTGAATTCTAACTCATTCCTTCTCTGGTCGGCGTAGCTCTTTTGTCGACTCTGGGCAGTTTTAATCCTCTGTTGGATAAGTTTAATCTTCTCTGTTGTTACTTGAATTAATTCGGGACCAAGCAGAGCTCTATCTCCAACTTCGGTCCAACATATCGGCGACCTACACTTTCTTCCGTACAAAGCTTCGTACGGCGCCATTCTAATGCTGGCTTGATAACTGTTGTTGTATGCGAATTCTACTAATGGCAGATGCGATTCCCAACTTCCCTTGAAATCCAATACACACATTCTGAGCATATCCTCAAGTGTCTGAATGGTTCTTTCCGTTTGCCCATCAGTCTGGGGGTGAAAAGCTGTGCTAAACCTCAACTCAGTCCCCAAGGCTCCTTGCAGGCTCTGCCAAAATCTAGAAACAAACTTCGAATCTCAGTCTGACACAATGGACATCGGCACACCATGAAGTCTAACAATCTCGTTCACATATAACAAGGCAAGTTGAT
>NW_021030462.1:785565-810877 GCF_004153795.1 Camellia sinensis | reverse complement strand
ATATTCTTGTAATTTTGTTGGAGAATTTTACTAAGACTTTTCTTATAAATTAGGGAAGAATTTGCAGAATAATTTGATATGAGAAATTTTACGTGTGAATTTTACTTGACAAATTTCCTGAGTAACTTTAGTGCAGAATTAGCTGAAGGTAATTTCCCACAAAGAATTATCGAGTAATGTTACTGATAAAATACTGAATAATTCCAGCTCATTAATTTACTTCTAATTTACTGAGAATTTAAGGAGAATTTATTGAGAATTTAATAAGTAATTTGCTAAGAATTTTTTAAATAATTTACTAAGAATTTACAGATTAATTTACTGTGTTATTTTTTGGAATTTACAGATTAATTTTTCTTAATTAATTTACGGAGTAATTACTAGTAAATTGATCAAGAATTTTTTTGAGAACTTATCAATTAATTAACTGATGTAATTTACTGAGAATTACCTAGTAATTTTACAGATAAAGTGTTAGGTGAGTAATTCACCGGATAATTTACTATGAATTTACTTTTAGTAATTCATTTAGAAGTTCATCGGTAAATTACTAAGAAGTTTAGGTGAGAATTTGTTGAGAATTTTCTGGAACTGACCAATCATTTACGAAGGTAAGTTCTACTTGAGAATTTACCGAGCTATTTTACCAGAATTTACTATGTTTTAATGGTAAATTTTGCTGAAGAGTAATTATTTAGAATTTACTGTAGAATTTATGAGTGGAATTTTCTCGATTAATTATGAGATTTTTTTGAATTTTATTGAAAAATTTCAGAGTGAATTTTACTATTTGATTATTGAGTAATTCATCGATAAATTAACTGAGTAATTTTAAGAGAATTTATTGAAAAATTTAACGAATAATTACAGAGTAATTTGCTGAGTAATTTTTTTTTTAAAAAATTTCTTGTGAATATACAAAGTAATTAACTCATTAATTATTCTGAGTAATTCACAAAAAAATTTCTAATCATTTTTCTAAGACGTTACACATAATTTCTATAATTTACTAAGAATTTAACTGAATTAATTTTCTTGAGAATTTGCGTGTATTAGTTAGAATTTTACTGGAGTAGGTAATGAGAATTTATTGAGAATTTACTTTAAGAATGTCTCCGATTGGTTTATCCGGTAATTTATTGAGATTTTATGCGAAATTGATAAGAAATTTACTGATAAATTGTTTAGTTTCTCACTGTCAATTTAGTTGGAATTTGCCAGAGTAATTTATTGAATAATTTACTGAAATTTTATAAAGTAAGCAATGAGAATGTACAGCAATTCACTAATAATGTTCGAATACTTTACTGAGTAATTACTGAGGAATTAACAAAGTAATTCACGAATTTTTTGATATTTTTATGATAATTACTAGAATTTACTGGAGTAATTTACGTAGAATTACTACAAATTTTCGATGGGAAAATTATTGAAACATTTCTTTGGTAATTATTTAGAATTTATTAAATAGGTTACCGAAAAGTTTACTAACTAATTTGCCAAGATAATTTATGGAGAATTTATTGAAGACTTAAACGATAATTTATTGATTATGAAGTAATTTGCCTGAATAAATTTACTAAGAAATTGCGTTTGAATTTACCAATAATTTAATAGATTGTCTGAGAAAATATAATATAAGTAAATTTACTCATAATTTATTGATTAATTCAACAAATTATTCTTGTATGTTGAGAATTTTTACTAAGATTTTCTGATAAATTACTAAAGAATTTGCTTGAATAATTTATGAGGAGAATTTACGTGAATTTACTGAGAGATAGATTTCTGAGGGATTAGTGGAGGGAATTTTGTCTAAGTAATTTACGTGAGAAATTTATCGAGTTAATACAAAATGATAAATTACGAATAGATCACTCATTAATTTACTGTATATTACTGAGAATTTAGAGAGAATTTATTGAGGAATTAATCAGTAATTGTTTAGAATTTATTAAATAATTTAGATTAAGAAATATTTTATTCATGAGTAATTTCTAATACTAGATATTTCTAATAATACAAGTGAGAATTATCGATATTAACTAGTAGTCTGAGAACTTACCTAGTAATTTAAGATAAATTTGCGGGAGTAATTCACGATAATTTACTATGAATTTTACTGGTAATTCATTTAGAATTACTCAGTAATTATAAGAGTTTATTGAGAATTTGTTTGAGTAATTTTTAGAACTTACCAATCTTTACGATGAACTAGTTCACTATTTACCATGAGTTAGTTTACCAGGAATGTGTGACTTTATTTAAAACTTATGTTGAATTTGATGAGGTAGCTATATTATTGGAGAATTTTCTTGAATATTGGTTACCAAAATTTTTCAATCAAGAATATGAAATTTGGAGTATACTTTGTTTTATGGAGTAACACCGATAATAACTGGTAATTTATAAGAGGAATTTATTGAAATTTAACGAATAATTTACAGATAATTGAATATATTTCGTTTTCAAATAAATTTGGATTTACAGATAAGTAATTTACTCATAATTTACTGGAGTAATTCACAAAAAGTTTCTAATGAATTTTACTAAGAAGTTACACAGAATTTTCTATATACTAAATATACTAAATAATTTTCTAGAATTTGCGAATATTGAGAATTTACGAGTAATTTAATGAGATTAATGAGATATTATTGAGTAATTTACTAAGAATCTACCCGATAGATTTACTGAGAATTGATGGAGATTTTACTGAGCGAATTGACTAAGAATTTTACTGATAGAATTGTGATTAGTTCTTCACTGGGTAATTATTGAGTTTAGTAGGATAGATTATATATTCTATAGGGTATAATTTATTAGAACTAAGTATTATAGATATTGTAATTTTACTGAGAATTTACAGGAAATTTCACTTAATTATACGTTCGGATATTTACTGAGAATTAACAAAGTATTCACGAATTTTTTGATGAATTTTATGAGTAATTACTATGAAGTTTACTGATAATTTACCTAAATTTATAAGAATTGTCTTGAAGATTGATGGAAATTTTCTGAGTTAATTTAGTTAGAATATTATGCATAATTAGCCTGAAATTGTATACAAGTAATTCTAGCAACAGTCAATGTATAGAGAAGATTTATGAAGACTTACGCAGTATTATACTGAGAATCTTACGAAGTAACTTTGCTGAATAATTTACTTAAGAAATACTTTGAATTACCAAGGAATTTAGTATAGAATTTTCTGAGCTTTATTGAGTTAAATTTACACATAATTACTGATTATTCACAAAAATATTCTTGTAATTTTTTGAGAATTTACTCAGAATTTTCTGATAATTGCTTATAGAATTGCTGAAAATTTATAGAGAATTTTACGTTGACTTTACTGATGATAAATTTCCTGAGTAATTTATGGAATTCAAGTAATACGTAATGCTAGAGATTACAGAAATTTATCGTATATAAATTATCGATAATTCTGATAAATTACTGAATATTCACTCATTAATTTACTTCTAATTACTGAGATTTAGAGTAATTTATTGAAATTTAATCATAATTTGGCTTAGAATTTATTAAAGAATTTACAAGATATTATTTCTTGATTTACAAGTAATTTTCTTAATTTTACTGAGTTAATTTACTAAGTAAGTTGACCAAGAATTTTTTGAGAACTTATCGATAATTAACTGAGTAATTACTGAGAATTTACTAGAATTTACAGATAAATTTAGTGAGTAATCACCGAATAATTTACTAAGAATGGTTACTTGGATAATTTATTTTAGAATTTACTCATATTATAAAGTTATTTGAGAATTTGTTGATAATTTTTGGATCAGGGAATTCGAACATTTAACGTAGAGCAATTTACCGAGTTATTTACCACGAAATTTAGATAATTTAAGGTAATGTGGCTGAGTAATTTATTTAGAAATTTACTGTGAATTTAATGAGTTAATTTTACTCAATAATTTATCGAGAATTTTCTTAGAATTTATTTTGAAAATTTGCAGAGTATTTCTTTGAATTTACTTGAGTAATTCACCGATAATTTAACTGAGTAATTTATAGAGAATTTAATGAAATTTTAACGATAATTACAGATAATTGACTGATATTTCAGATTTATACAAATTCTTCGAATTTACAGATAATTTACTCTAATTTACTGAGTAATTGCACAAAAAATTTCTAAATTTTCTAAGACTTTACACAGAATTTCTAATTTACAGAATTACTAATAATTTTCTAGAATTTGCGATTAATTTATGCAGAATTTTACTAAGTAATAGAATGAGAATGTATGGATTTACTAGAATCTACCCGATATTTACTGAGTATTGATTGAGATTTACGCGAATTGACTAAAATTTTACTGATAAATTTAATTCTTCACTGATGTTGAAGTCTAGTAATTTAGAATTACTGGTGACTAAGAATTTATGTTTACTTAACTAGATTATAATTAGATTCGTAATTTACGTTAAAAGATAATTGATGAGAATTTACAGAAATTCCTATTTAATCGTCGATAATTTACTGAGATTTAACAAGAATTCACGAATGTTTTTTGATATTTTATGAGTAATTTTACTATGAATTTATGAGTTAATTACCAAGAATTTAAGAGATTTGTCTTGAAATATTGGAAATTTTCATTGTAATTTAGAGAATTTAATTAAATAATTACTAGTTAAGAAATTACAATTTTGAAATGTATTATGGAGAATTTATTGAGAACTTGAGCATATGAGATTAATTACGGAGTACTTGCCGAATAATTTACTAAGAAATTACTTTGATTACCAAGAAATATATAGAATTCTGAGACTCCCTTATGGAGTATAATTACATCATAATTACTGATATTATTCACAAAAAATATCTTGAATTTTTTTGAGAACAGAATTGATATCTAAGATTTTCTGATAAATTATAAGATTAGTGAATTTAGCTTGAATTCAGTATTAGTTAGAATGTTACTTAATTGTATGGAATGAAGTCTGAGAAATTAAATATTACAAGTAATTATCAGAGAATTTATCAGTATTGACTGATAAATTACTGAAAATTCACTCGATTAATTTACTTCAATTTACTGAGAATTTGGAGTAATTTATATGAGATTTACTAGTAATGTTAGAATTATTAAAAATTTACAATACAGTATTTAGTATTTAATTACAGAGTAATTTCTATATATTTTACTGAGTATTACTAAGTAATTGACAAGATTTTTGAGAATAGTATCGAAATTAATGGTAGTTTACTGAGATTAGCCTAGTAAATTTACAGATAAATTTAGTGAGTATCACCGAATATTACTATGAAATTACTGGTATTATCATTAATTACTCGAAATACTAGAGTTTATTGAATTGTGAGTAAATTGTTTAGGAAACTTTGACATCTGTTCGAAGCCAATTACTGATTACCGATGCTATTTACCCGAATTACTTTATGTTAAAGGTAATTGCCTGAGTAATTGTATTTTGAGAATTTACTGCTGAATTTAATGATTAATTTTACTCGAAATTATTCAGAATTTTCTAGAATTATTGAAAATTTCAGTATTTACTTTAATTTATGCAGTAATTCACCGATAATTACATGAGTAAATTTATAGAGAATTTATGAAAATTAACGAGTAATTGTACAGACTAAGTTGTATTGAGTAATTTACCAATTTATAAAAAATTCTTGAAATTTACAATGGTAATCTACTCATATTTACTGTAGTAATTCACAAAAAAATTTTCTAAATTTTCTAAGATTCTACACAGAATTTTCTAATAATACTAAATACTAATATTTTCTGAGAATTGTGCGTGTATTTTATTGGGAATTTTACTGAGTATGTAGAATAGCTGAGAATTATTGAGTAATTACTAAAATCTACCCGATGATTTACTGAGTAATTTATGAGATTTTTACTGCGAATTGACTAGAAATTACTGATAAATTTAGAGTTCTTCCTGGTAATTTAGTTGAATTGTCTAAGTAATTATTGGGAAAATTTACTGAGTAAGTTACTAAGTAATATTGATAATTTTAGATTTATGGTAATTATACAATTTACATAATTACTAATTGATTGAATTAGATTTCGAATACATATTCGAAATTTACTGAGAATTAACAAAGTAATTCACGAATTTTTTTTGATAATTTTTATGAGTAATTACTATGAATCTGAGTAATTCAAGAATTTATAATGAATTCTTCAATATGAAATTTTCTGGTATTTATTAAATTTATTAAATATTTTTACGAGAATATTTAAACAATTTTCAAAGTAATGTATGAGGAATTTATTGAGAACTTCAAGAGTAATTATTGAGAATTTACGCAAGGTAACTTTTGCCTTGAATATTTACTAGAAATTACTTGTATTTACCAAGAATTTATATAGAATTTTTCTGGAATTTATGAGTAATTTACAATTAATTACTGAATTATTTCACAAAAAATATTCTTGTAATTTTTGAGATTACAAGAAATTTATCTCGAATAAAATTATACGTTAATTTGCTGAATAGTGTATAGAATTTACGTGTAATTTACTGAGAAATTTCTGAGTAATTTAGTGATGAATTTACTAAGTAATTTACTAGAGTTCAAGTATTATGATAAACATGTAATATCGAATTTACATAATTTACTTGATATTGAGTTAATTTATTGAGAATTTATAGTAATTTTGCTGTAAATTCGATATTACCAATAATTTACTATGATAAATTATGATGTTATTATGATTTCCGGAATTTGTGATATTACTGAATTTACAGAGTATTTTCTTATAATTTACTAGTAATTTACTAAGTAACTTGACCAAAATTTTTTGAGAACTTATCGATAATTACTTGAATAAGTTTACTGAGAATTTACCTAGTAATTTAAAGATAAATTTAGGAGTAATTCACCGAATAATTACTATAATTATTAGAATTTCGTAATTTATAGAATGTTACTTGTAATTACTAAAGTTGATGAAGAATTGTTGAGTATTTTAGGAACTACAATCATTTACCAGACATTTACGAAGGATTTACCGAGTTATTACACCCGAAATATATACTTTTAAGGTAATTTGCTGAGTAATTTATTAGTGAATTTACTGTGATAATAGTAATTATCGATAAATTTATTCGATTATTGAATCTATTAGAATTAAATATTTCGGAGAATTTACTTTGATTTATTGAGTAATTCACCGATAATTAACTGAGTAATTTATAGAGAATTTTATGAAATTTAACGATAATTTACAGAAAATTTGCCAGAGTAGTTACCTGAGTAATTATCTTAAAATTCTGAGAATTTACATGAGTAATTACTCTCAATTACTGGTAATCCACAAAAAATTCTAATGTTTCTAAGATTTACACGATTTTCAATATTACCAAATTTACTGAATAATTTTCCTGAGAATTGCGGAATTTTTCGGTAATTTATCCTGAATTTTAATGAGTAATGTTGACCTGAGAATTTATGACGAATTTACTAAGAATCTACCCGATGATTTACTTGGTAATTGATTAATTTTACTGCCGAATTGACTAGAGGAAATTTTACCTTGATAAATTGTAAGTTCTTCAGCTGGGTAATTGTTGTTCTGTAATATGAGATTTACGTAAGATAAAATTTATTGTAATTTAATTGACTGAGGATTATTTGAGATATATAGTTAATTTACTAGAATTTATTGATAATTTGAGAATTACAGCGATAATACTAATTCGAATGTCGGAGTAATTTATGAAATTAACAAATAATTCACATGAATTTTTTTTTGATATTTTAATGAGAATTTTACTATGAATTTACCTGGAGTAATTACACTAGAATTTATCTACATGAATTTCAAAATTGATTGAAATTTTCTGAGTAAATTTATTGAGAATTATTAATAATTTAAGCCTAGAAATTTTATCCTAGCTAATTTGCACACCAACAAATTTTATGAGAAATTAATATTGAAGACTATCAACGCAGTTAATTTTTAAATGAGAACTCTGGTAACGATCAGTAGCATTTGGCTGAAATAATTTACTAAAGAAATACAAAGTTGAAATTACTTAAAGAATTTATATAGAATTTCTGCCCTAGAATTTATGGAGTAATCATTACTCAAAATTTACTGATTAATCAACCTTTTCAACTCAATTAATCTTTTAAGATCTATTTTTTTTGAGAATGTCGTTACTAGAATTTTTCATGTGCAAACATATAAATTACTACCAGAAGAATCTTTGCTGAATAATTTATAGAGAATTTACGTGTAATTACTTCCATTCTTGTTAGAAATCTTCTCCTTGCAGTTAATTAGGTGAGAAATTAAACTAAGTTAATTCTCACAAGAGAATTTATCGAGTAATTTACTGATAAATATCTGGAATAATGTCACTCATTAATTTACTTCTAATGTACTGGAGTAGATTTATTGAGAAATTTAATCAGTAATTTGTGCTTGTTAGAATTTATTAAAAATTGTACTAAGCTCAAATTACAGATATAATTTACTGTGTTACATGTTTTCTTTACCGGATTTACAGGAGTAATATCCATACCTACATAATTTCAGTACAGCTCTTTGACGTAATTCTTTATTTGGCTTAGGAGAACTGTTACATTGTAGTTTTACAGTCTCTCCTGGATAACGCCCCGAGGTTAGTTTAGCTTCCCGTTCGGTCATTTTTAGGGGCACTACAGCCTCGCACTCGACATCTCAAATTGTCACTCGGTTCCTAATTCTGAAACATAAGAGTCCAAATCTGTCTTTTTCGTTTGTGTCTTTTTTTGTGTTTGATTTTTTTTTTCCATGGCAAATCGTTTTGACGAAAATGATTTTGAAAAAGTAGTGCCAACATTGACTGCTTCATACGAGCACTACAATTACAGAGTCGCCACCTAAATATTTTATTTTGGGAAATTTAAGGAACCCTGACTCCGTACGAGTTGCCCAGAAGGCCACGCGTGTCGCATCACCAAAGCTGCTTACGAGCTCGGAACTTGGGTACGATTGGGAAGGTCACTTCGTGAACACCCTCCGCTTCGCCCAGGTCAATAGTACGCCGACCTTGTACACTACTTAACCATCGATATCAATTTGAAACATAAGTGAGTTCCTTATTCCGTTTATAGCCTAGGTTACTAGTGTGATGCCGCACAGCATATAAGTATAGACTAAGGTCGCCCGAATTGGAACAAAACATTTCTTGTTCTGTTTTTTGAAAATCGGTTGCTACCCGGCAGACTATAGGCTTGAAACATTTGATGATTTATTCCGAGTTTTAAAACACCCAACCTTCCCACAGGCATTCAGGCAGTTATATCAGATAAGCACTATAGCCTCATGGTAGAAGCATGCTATTCATGGCATTCACCACATGCATGCAAGGATGCCTAAGCATAAACTCACGGGTACTCCAAAGCCAAAATAGATATCCTTATTAGAATCATGCCATGACCTATACTAAGTAGTACGGAGAAATGCCCTAATGCACACATGCGAACAATACAGTGCCTAACTATAGCAGGCTCGGCTATTCTAAACATGCGCATTCATGGAATGCTACAGAACTATCATGTATTCAACTTGAATCGACACAGTACCAATAGCAAGTTTAGTATTGATGCGCCGAGCCCGGTGCATGCAAATAAGATGAATATCGATGCAACATGCTGTCATACTGTTATTGTTCGTATATTTATATTGAAGTATGCCCGTAATGCTGTAACCATCAAAAGCGGATAAATCAAAAGGGAGAAAGACGTGGGGTTGGAAGAAATCATACATCACCACATCACCACACTTTAGATTTATCAGCTTGTGCCTGCGTCGAGGATTCCGAATAAATAAACAGTCAGGGAATTTACAGTCCCGAATAAGCAATTATTAACAGATTTCTAATTAATTAATGAATTAGCTAAGGAAAGGCAAAATATAAACTGCAGGTAGCAAGCAGCCAGATTAGGTAGCGGACATGTTCCTCTGCTATCTTATCCGTACGGATAGATTGCATGCCGATCGTCTGCTGCGTGCAGCAAAGCAATCTCCATCCGAGAAGGTCGACTCACCTATTTCAATTTAGCGCATCGTCTGTTCATCGCCACTCGGTTTATCACCGTGTCCTCTTGCACGCATTATCGAGGCACAAGCTTTTATCCTGATATCAATGAGCTTGGCATCTGCTATGTCACTCGTCCTTGCCGGTCTTGACCGATGCACCGATGTGCAGAGCAAGTTTGCGAGGCATACCATTGCAATTGTTCATAGCTTAGTTCTCACTGCGATCGCCTCTGATTTAGTCGCAGTGTCCTCGCGTCTGGAGTGCCGCAGCTGCAGTCTCATCGCAGACACCTCAACGTGCATAACCGCAGGTTAGCGCATTCGTATGTTTTATGTCGTTCGAAGTAGCGACACTAGCATACTCTATGTTATCTGCCAATTCCCTTAGTTGGCATGTATACTAGCTAGCCACTTAATTACTGTGACAGCTAGTGATACCACAAATTACACCTCTGACATAATCTTAGAGTCTATGTCATGGGCACGAGAATCACGAGGTAACATTTCGTACACTGTGCCGGCGTAGAAATTCAATCTGAACTTTAGCTGACACTCTCCGAGGATACACTGGTAATCGTCTACATATCCAACTTAAAATTTAGTCACATAGTTCCGGACACTTCCGGATTATCCATGATGGAGGTTTAGGTTTAGCGTGTAGTTTCATGTGCATTCATCCTATATTGAGTTGTGCATTTCGACTCTTCGGCCATCATCCTCGGTATTGCCGTGATGGTGGCACGAGGATCGAGACATGCATATATCCGTTGCAAATACATTGCTATGCCCCTTTTTCTGCTCTCTGTCTGCAGCAAACGAGAATCAGCAACTTTTTGGAACTTGGCCAGCATTTCAAGGAACGGTTCTTGTAAACAGAGGTAATTGGGGCATTCCGGTGGATTTCCGCGCAAAGACGATACCGCGACATGCATCAAATCGTCAGAAGCAAGACAGTCCCTTGGCTTGCACGCCAGTTTTATTGGCTTTCTTAGCTAATTCATTATTAATTAGAAATCTGTAATATTCTTTTTATTCGGGACTGTAAGATTTGGACTGTATTATTTATTCGGACCTCCGAGCGAGGTCACAACTGTAATAAGTGGGGTGAGTTGATTATTGGTCTCCCAACCCCACGTCTTCTCCCTTTTTATTTATCCGCTTTGATGGTAGATTAGGGGCATATTTAAATTAGCATAAGATATGACAGCATGTTTGCATCAGTTCATCTGTATTGCATTGCACCGGGCTCGGCGCATCATACTAACTGCATTGTTTTTCAATTTCCAAGTTGAAATAAACATGATAGTTGTAGCATTTCCATATGCCATGTTTAGAATAGCCGAGCCTGCTATAGTTGCATTGCATGTGTTGATTAGGCATTTCTGTTACTTAGGATTCATGCATTTGATTTCTAATAAGTATCTATTTTTTGGCTGGAAGTACCCGTGAGTTTGTTATGCTTTAGCATCCTGCATGCAATGTGAGTGAATCCATGATAGCATGCTTACCATGAGGCTATGTGTCTTATTGAATATAACTGCCTGAATGCCTGTGGCGGAAGGTTGGGTTGTTTAAATCGGAAATAAATCCATCAATGTTTTCAAGTCCTACCTGCGGAGTAGCAAAACCATTTTCAAAAACAAACAAGAAATTGTTTGTTCCAATTCGGGGACCAGTCTATACTTATATGCGTGCCATCACCATTAGTAACCTAGGCAATTTTTTAAAACCGGAATAAGAACTCACAATTTCAAAAAATTGATATCATGTTAGTAGGAAGGGCGGTCTATGCGGGGCGAGCGGGGTGCTCACGAAGTGACCTTCCAATCGACCCAAGTTCCCGAGCCGAAGCAGCTTTGGTGAGACGGACACGTGGCCTTCTGGCACCCGAGTCAGGGTTTCCTAAATTTCCCAAAATTTAAATATTAGGTTGGCGACTCTGTATCTGAAAGCAGTTCATTGTTTTGCACTACTTTTTTCAAAAATTCAGTTTTTCTCAAAACGATTTGCCAGATTTTGGACTTCTTTGCGTTTCAGATTAGGAACCGTGACAATTTAAGAGTCCGGAGCTGTAGTGACCCAAAGATGAACAGGAAACGGGAGCTAACCTCCCGGTGCGTTCAGGGGGACGTTCTACAGTAAGTTCTCCGTAAATTACTCAGTAAATATTATAGAAAAGTTACCTCTGAAAATTCCAAGAAAATAACCAGTAAATATATCTTTAAATTCTTAGTAAATTATTTAATAAATTCTAAAGAAATTATCTGATAAATTCTCAATAAATTACTCCTTATAAATTTAGTAAATTAATGAGTGAATTATTTCAGCTAATTTTATCAGTAAAATTACTCGATTTCGAAATTACTCTATTGTAAACTTAATTACTAGTAACTACCTAATTCTCACTAAATTTACTCAGGAAATTTCTCTGTAAATACCGTAAAATTCTCTATAAATTTATTCAGCAAAATCTTTAGTAATTTATCATGAAAATTCTTACGTAAAATTCATCAAAAAATTTACGAATTTTTTTGTGAATTAATCAGTTAAATTATATAGTAAATTACTCAATAAATTCTACAGAAAATTCTATATAAAATCTAATAATCCAAAGTAATTTCTTAGTCAAATTATCAGCAAATATCATATACTTCGTTAAATCTCAATAAATTACTCGTTAGCTTCAATAAATTCTCACTAAAATTACTTTGACAAATTAGTTGTAAATTTCGTAAAATTATTTTAATTTAAATTTTAAATAAAAAGATTACTCAGAAATTTCAACTAAATTTCTAAGGAAAATTCTGATAATGGAAATTCGTAATTGGTGTAAAATTACTCATAAATTATCAAAAAAAAATTCGTGAATTACTTTTTAATTCTCAATTTACTCAGTAAACTATTCGAACATTAATAGTGAATTCTGTAAATTCTCAGAATCTATATTCTTAATTACTTAATTAGTAAATTACTGTTCTAGTCAATAAATCTATAATTTCAATAAATTACTACTTTCAGAAATTTCAAACAGAATCAGAAAATTACCGGGAAGAACTAACAATTTATCCAAGTAATTCTTCAGTCAATTCGCAGGTAAATCTCAGATAAATTACTCAATAAATTATCGGTAGAGTCTTAGTAAATTAGTCAATAAATCTCAGTGAAATCTCATTCAAATACTCCAGTTAAAATCTCAATAAATTACACGCAAAATTCTCAGAAAATTATCCAATCTTAGTAAATTATTAGAAACAATTCGATGTAAATTCTTTAGAAAATCATTAGAAATTTTTTTGTGAATTACATCAGTAAATTATGAGTAAATAGTAAATCTCGAAATTTCTAAATTGTAAAATTCATAGAATTCACTAAAATTTTAAAAAATTACTCAGCAAATTCTCTGTAAAACTGTAAAATTATTCGTTAAATTTTTCAATAAATTACTCTATAAAATTACCCAGTTAAATCGGTGAATTACTCAATAATCAACAGTAAATTACTCGAATTTCATAAATTTTCAAATAAGTAAATTCATCAGTAAATTCACAGTATTCAAATAATTACTCAGCAAATTATCCATTAAATTATAGTAAATTCTGCGGTAAAATTACTCGGTAAATTCTCAGTTAAATGTCAAGATGGTGTTCCTGAAATATAAAAGTCTATAATATATTTACTCGAGAAGTCTAAATTATTAATATTAAATTCATAAGTAAATTATTTCGGTTGAATTATCGCTAATTATTTAATCTAGTAAAATTCTCAGTTAAATATACCAGAAATCGAAGTCTCAATAAATTTTGGCAATTTTACTGTAAATTTACTTATTAAAATAAGCAATTTACTCTGTAAATTTCCAGAAAATAACGACAGTAAATTACGTAATTCTTAGTAAAATTATTTAAATAATTCTAATTCGAAATTACTATAAATTTCATAAAAATTACTCCTTAAATTCTCAGTATAATGAGTGAATTATTAGTAAAATTATATAAATTACTCGATAAATTCCTGATAATTTACAGTAAATTATGTAAATTTCTCTGTAAACATAAATCTACGAAATTCTCACAATATTATCTAGGAAAATTTCTCAGTTAAATACACGTAAAATTCTATAAATTATTATCATTAATTCTTAGTAATTTCAGAAAATTCTTGATAAATCCAAAAATTATACGAGAATTATTTTTGTGAATTAATTAGTAAAATTATGAGTAAATTACTCAATTAATATCTAAGAAAATTCTATATTAAATTCTTAATAAAAGTAATTCTTAGTCAATTATTCAGCAAATACTCATTATGTAATTCTATAAATTACTCGTTGAGTTTTTTCAATAAATCTCTTATATATACTATCTGTAAATTTATGGTAAATTTTCAACAAATATTAATAAATTGTATAATAATTATCTCAGAAATTTTAACTAATTTTAAGGAAAATTCTGTTATAAATTCTTCGACAAGTAAATTACTTCATATAATTATCAAAAAAAAAATTCAGTGAATTACTTTTTGTTGTTAATTCTCTTAATTTAGTAAACTATCGAACATTAATTAGTAATTCTCCTGGTAAATTCTCAGTAAATTATCTTATAATCCTTAGTAAATTATTCAATATCATCACAATAAATATATATTTCCAGACTAATTACCTCGTATGAATGATACTAAACAATTATCAGTAGAATTTCTTAGCAATTCGCATATAATAACTCAATAAATTACTCAGTAAATCTATCTGGTAGATTTATAATATTACTCAATAATTCTCAGTAATATCTCATTACATTACTAGTGTCATAAAATTCTCAATAAATTATCGACGCAAAAATTCTCAGAAAAATAGTATTCTAGTAAATTATGAGAAAAATTCGTGTGAAATTCTTAGAAAATCGATTAGAAATTTTTTTTGTGAAATTACTCAGTAAATATGAAGTAAATACTTAAATCTCAGATTTTAATGGTAAAATTACACAGTAATTCATATTTTTTAAAAAATTACTCTAGTCAATATCTCATGAAATTTCGTTAAATTTCAATAAATTCTCTATAAAATTACCTCATGTTTATATATCTCTTAATAATCGATTTTAATTTAGACTCATAAATATATAAATTCTTAACATTAGTTAAATAAATTACTCAGCAAAACTTTAACCATAGTAAATTCTGTGAACAGTGTAAATTCTCAAAAGTTGTACTCATGGCAAGTATCATTAAATTTGTAAAATTATTCGAACTCGGAAATTCTCAGTAAACTCTTAGTAATTTACTCAGTAAATCTATGATATAATTAAATTCATAGTAAATTATTTGGTGAATTACTCCTAAATTTATCTGTAAATTACTAAGGTAAATTCGTAAATACCAGTATATCATATCTCAATAAATTCATCTAGTAAATTATCTCAGAAAATTAGAATTACCTGTAATATCTAAGAAAATAAACAACGAGTAAATTATCTGTAAATTCTTAGTAAATTATTTAAATAAATTTAAAGACCAAATACTAGTTAATTCTAATAAATTACTCCTTAAATTCTCAGAAAGTAAATTAATGAGTGGAATTATATTCAGTAATTTATCAGTAAATTACTTTGATAAATTCCTTGTAAATTACTTAAAATTCTCACTAAATTACTCAGGAAATTTCTCAGTAAATTACCCACGTAAAATTCTCTATAAAATCTATTCAGTAAATTCTTAGTAATTTTATCAGAAAATTCTTAGTAAATTCTCAAAAATTACAATTAAATATTTTTTTCCTTGTAAATTTAATCAGTAAATTATGAGTAAATTATCAATAGATTCTTAGAAAATTCTATATAAATATCTTTGGTAAAATTCAAAAGTAATTCTTAGTAAATATTCAACAAATTACGTCCGTAAAATTCTCAATAATTACTCGTTAAGTCTCAATAAAATCTCTCTATAAATTACTTCTAAATAGCGTGTAAAATTTTCAGTTGAAATTATGAATAAATCTAAATAAATTACTCAGAAAATTTTCAATAATTCAAGAAAATTCTGTATACAATTTTTAGGTAAATTACTCATAAAAATGATCAAAAAAAAAAAATTCGTGGACATTACTTTGTTAATTCTCAGTAAATTTACTCAGTAAATATAAATCGAACATTAATTAGTGAATTTTCCTGATAAATTCTCAGTAAAGTACTTTATAAATTCTCAGTAAATTATTCAATCAAATCACTTGAAATTTTCCAACTGAAATTTACCCAGTGAAGAACTAACAATTATCAGGTAAATTTCTTAGTCATTCGCCCAGTAAAATCTTCAATAAATTACTCAGTAATCATCGGTAGATTCTTAGTAAATTACTCAATAAATTCTCATTACTACTCAGTAAAAATTCTCAATAAATTACACGCAAAATTTCGAGAAAAATTATTCAGTAATTGAATTTTAGAAATTCTGGTGTAAATTTCTTAGAAATCATTAGAAAGTTTTTGTGGATTATCAGCTAATTATAATTACTCTAGTAATTATTCAGTAAAATTTTGTATATAATTCTCTAGGTAAAATTACTCAGTATTCATGGTGAACTGTACGTCAATAAATTCAAAGTAAATTACTCTGAAAATTTTCAAATAATTCAAGAAAATTCTCATAAATTATGGTAAATTACTCAGATTCAACATAAGTCATTCATAACTATACTAGAATTACCATTAAAAACTTGTAAATCTCAGTAAATTGCGTATCCATTGTTCGTAAATGTTGCTGTAAGTTTCGAGAAAATTACTCAACAATTCTCAATAACTGCTGTAATTGACTGAGTAAATTATAATGAAATTACTAAGTAAGTCATCAGTAAATTATTCGGTGAATTACTCACTAAATTTTATCGTGATAATTACTAGGTAAATTTCAGTAAATTCTTCACGTTATTATCGATAAGTTCTCAAAAAACTCTTGGTAATTACTTAATAAATACTCAGTAAATTATAGAAAATTACTCTGTAAATTCAAAGAAAATAACACACGCAAATTATCTGTAAATTCTTAGTAAATATTAATAATTCATAGGCAATATACTCGAGTGAATTCTGATAATAACTTAAATTCTCGTAATTAAAGAGATAATAGTTCGAATTTTCAGTAATTATCAGATAAATTACTCTTTTTGTCATAAATTTTGCATGTCTGTAAATTACCAGTAATTATTTGATAAAAATTCTCTGTTAATTACTCAGTAAATTTACCAATAAATTTACTTAGTAAATTCTCACTTTAATTACTTCAGGAAATTTCTCACTAAATTACACGTAAAATTCTCCTATAATTATTCAGCAAAATTCTTTAGTAATTTATTCAGAAGAAAACTCCATAGTAAATTCTCAAAAAATACAATTATATTTTTTGTGAATTAATCAGTAAATTTAATGAGTAAATTACTCAAAATTCTCTAGAAAATTCTATATAATTCTTGGTAAATTCAAAGTTAATTTCTTAGTAATTATTTTTGCAAAATTACTTCGTAAATTCTCAATAACATTACTCGTTAAGTTCTATCAATAAATTCTTTATAAATCACTTCTAAATTAGCTGTAAATTTTCAGTAAATGATTTAATAATTCAAATAAATTACTCAAAAAATTTCAATTATTTCTAAGAAATTCTGTATAAATTCTAGGTAAATTAATCATAAATTATAGTAATACTCATAAAATTATCAAAAAAAAATTCGTTGAATTACTTTGTTAATTCTTAGTAAAAATTACTCAGTAAATTATTCGAACATTAATTAGTGAATTTCCTGAATCTCAGTTAAATTACTTTATAAAATTCTCAGTAAATAATCAATAAATTACTTAGAAATTTCCAACTAAATACAGTTGAATAACTTTAAACACTTATCAGTAAATTCTTAGTCAATCTCGCCAGTAAATCCAATAAATTATTCAGTAAATCATCGGTAGATTCTTAGTAAATACTCAATAAATTCTCAGTAAATTCTCATTACATTACTCAGTAAAATTCTTTCAATAAATTACACGCAAAATTCTCAGTAAATTCTTAGTAAATTATTAGAAAATTCTGTGTAAATTCTTAGAAAATCATTAGAAATTTTTTTGTGAATTACTCAAAAATTACTCAGCAAATTACTCTGTAAATTCTCAGTAAATTGGTTGTAAATTCTCAATAAATTATTCGTTAAATTTTAAATAAATTCTCTATAAATTACTCAGTTAATTATCGGTGAATTACTCAATAAATTCAAAGTAAATTACTCTGAAAATTTTCAATAAATTCCAAGAAAATTCTCAATAAATTATGAGTAAATTACTCATTAAATTCACAGTAAATTCTAAATAAATTAATCAGCAAATTACCATTAAAACTATAGTAAATTCGTGGTAAATAGCTCGGTAAATTCTCGGTAAATTGATTCGTAAATGATTGGTAAGTTCCTAGAAAATTACTCAACAAATTCTCAATAAACTCTTAGTAATTTACTGAGTAAATTCTAAATGAATTACTAAGTAAATTCATAGTAAATTATTCGGTGAATTACTCACTAAATTTATCTGTAAATTACAAAGTAAATTCTCAGTAAATTACTCAGTTAATTATCGATAAGTTCTCAAAAAATTCTTGGTCAATTACTTAGTAAATTACTCAGTAAATTATTAAAAAATTACTCTGTAAATTCCAAGAAAATAACACAGCAAATTATCTGTAAATTCTTAGTAAATTATTTAATAAATTCTAAACAAATTACTGAGTAAATTCTCAATAAATTACTCCTTAAATTACAAGTAAATTAATGAGTGAATTATTCAGTAATTTATCAGTAAATTGCTCGATAAATTATTAGTAAATTCTCTGTTAATTACTCAGTAAATTACTAGTAAATTACTGAGTAAATTCTCACTAAATTACTCAGGAAATTTCTCAGTAAATTACACGTAAAATTCTCTATAAATTATTCAGCAAATTCTTACTAATTTATCAGAAAAATCTTAGTAAATTCTCAAAAAATTACAAGAATATTTTTTGTGAATTAATCAGTAAATTATGAGTAAATTACTCAATAAATTCACAGAAAATTCTATATAAATTCTTGGTAAATTCAAAGTAATTTCTTAGTAAATTATTAAGCAAAGTACTTCGTAAATTCTCAATAAATTACTTGTTAAGTCTTCAATAAATTCTCTATAAATTACTTTGTAAATTAGCTGTAAATTTTCAGTAAATTATTTAATAAATTCTAAATAAATTACTCAGAAAATTTTCAATAATTTCCAAGAAAATTCTGTATAAATTCTAGGGAAATTACTCAGTAAATTCATAGAAAATTACTCATAAAATTATCAAAAAAAAATTCGTGAATTACTTTGTTAATTCTCAGTAAATTACTCAGTAAATTATTCGAACATTAATTAGTGAATTTCTTGTAAATTCTCAGTAAACTACTTTATAAATTCTCACTAAATTATTCAATAAATTACTTAGAAATTTCCAACTAAATTACCCGATGAAGAACTAAACAATTTATCAGTAAATTTCTTAGTCAATTCGCAGTAAAATCTCAATAAATTACTCAGTAAATCATCGGTAGATTCTTAGTAAATTACTCAATAAATTCTCAGTAAATTCTCATTACATTACTCAGTAAAATTCTCAATAAATTACACGCAAAATTCTCAGAAAATTATTAAGTAAATTGTTAGTAAATTATTATAAAATTCTGTGTAAATTCTTAGAAAATCATTAGAAATTTTTTTGTGAATTACTCAGAGAATTATGAGTAAATTACTCTATAAATTATCAGAAAATTTTGTATAAATTCTTAGTAAATTACTCAGTAAATTCACAGAATTTTTTTAAAAAAATTACTCAGCAAATTTCTCTGTAAATTATTTGTTATATTTTCAATAAATTCTCTATAAATTACTCAGTTAATTATCGGTGAATTACTCAATAAATTCAACGTAAATTACTCTGAAAATTTTCAATAAATTCTAAGAAAATTCTCAATAAATTATGAGTAAATTACTCATTAAATTCACAGTAAATTCTAAATAAACTACTCAGCAAATTACCATTAAAACTATAGTAAATTCGTGGTAAATAGCTTGGTAAATTCTCAGTAAATTGCTTCGTAAATGATTGGTAAGTTCCTAGAAAATTACTCAACAAATTCTCAATAAAACTCTTAGTAATTTACTGAGTAAATTCTAAATGAATTACTAAGTTAATTCATAGTAAATTATTCGGTGAATTACTCACTAAATTTATCTGTAAATTACCAGGTAAATTCTCAGTAAATTACTCAGTTAATTATCGATAAGTTCTCAAAAAATTCTTGGTCAATTACTTAGTAAATTACTCAGTAAATTATTAGAAAATTACTCTGTAAATTCCAAGAAAATAACACAGTAAATTACCTGTAAATTCTTAGTAAATTATTTAATAAATTCTAAGCAAATTACTGAGTAAATTCTCAATAAATTACTACTTAAATTACAAGTAAATTAATGAGTGAATTATTCAGTAACTTATCAGTAAATTACTCGATAAATTATTGGTAAATTCTCTGTTAATTACTCAGTAAATTACCAGTAAATTACTTAGTAAATTCTCCCTAAATTACTCAGGAAATTTCTCAATAAATTACACGTAAAATTCTCTATAAATTATTCAGCAAATTCTTACTAATTTATCAGAAAATTCTTAGTAAATTCTAAAAAAATTACAAGTATATTTTTTGTGAATTAATCAGTAAATTATGAGTAAATTACTCAATATATTCACAGAAAATTCTATATAAATTCTTGGTAAATTCAAAGTAATTTCTTAGTAAATTATTCAGCAAAGTACTTCGTAAATTCTCAATAAATTACTTGTTAAGTCTTCAATAAATTCTCTATAAATTACTTTGTAAATTAGCTGTAAATTTTCAGTAAATTATTTAATAAATTCTAAATAAATTACTCAGAAAATTTTCAATAATTTCCAAGAAATTCTGTAAAAATTCTAGGTAAATTACTCAGTAAATTCATAGAAAATTACTCATAAAATTATCAAAAAAAAAATTCGTGAATTACTTTGTTAATTCTCAGTAAATTACGCAGTAAATTATTCGAACATTAATTAGGGAATTTCTTGTAAATTCTCAGTAAATTACTTTATAAATTCTCAGTAAATTATTCAATAAATTACTTAGAAATTTCCAACCAAATTACCCAGTGAAGAACTAAACAATTTATCAGTAAATTTCTTAGTCAATTCGCAGTAAAATCTCAATAAATTACTCAGTAAATCATCGGTAGATTCTTAATAAATTACTCAATAAATTCTCAGTAAATTCTCATTACATTACTCAGTAAAATTCTCAATAAATTACATGCAAAATTCTCAGAAAATTATTCAGTAAATTCTTAGTAAATTATTAGAAAATTCTGTGTAAATTCTTAGAAAATCATTAGGAATTTTTTTGTGAATTACTCTGAAAATTATGAGTAAATTATGCTGTAAATGCTCAGAAAATTTTGTATAAATTCTTGATAAATTACTTTGTAAATTCACAGAATTTTTTAAAAAAAATTACTCAGCAAATTACTCTGTAAATTATTCTTTAAATTTTCAATAAATTCTCTATAAATTACTCAGTTAATTATCGGTGAATTACTCAATAAATTCAAAGTAAATTACTCTGAAAATTTTCAATAAATTCTAAGAAAATTCTCAATAAATTATGAGTAAATTACTCATTAAATTCACAGTAAATTCTAAATAAACTACTCACCAAATTACCATTAAAACTATAGTAAATTCGTGGTAAATAACTCGGTAAATTTTCAGTAAATTGCTTCGTAAATGATTGGTAAGTTCCTAGAAAATTACTCATCAAATTCACAATAAACTCTTACTAATTTACTGAGTAAATTCTAAATGAATTACTAAGTAAATTCATTGTTAATTATTCGGTGAATTACTCACTAAATTTACCTGTAAATTACTAGCTAAATTCTCAGTAAATTACTCAGTTAATTATCGATAAGTTCTCAAAAAATTCTTGGTCAATTACTCAGTAAATTATTAGAAAAATACTCTGTAAATTCCAAGAAAATAACACAGTAAATTATCTGTAAATTCTTACTAAATTATTTAATAAATTCTAAGCAAATTACTGAGTAAATTCTCAATAAATTACTCCTTAAATTCTCAGTAAATTACAAGTAAATTAATGAGTGAATTATTCAATAATTTATTAGTAAATTACTCGGTAAATTATTGGTAAATTCTCTGTTAATTACTCAGTAAATTACCCGTAAATTACTTAGTAAATTCTCACTAAATTACTCAGGAAATTTCTCAGTAAATTACACGTAAAATTCTCTATAAATTATTCAGCAAATTCTTAGTAATTTATCAGAAAATTCTTAGTAAATTCTCAAAAAATTACAAGAATATTTTTTGTCAATTAATCAGTAAATTACTAGTAAATTACTCAATAAATTCTCAGAAAATTCTATATAAATTCTTGGTAAATTCAAAGTAATTTCTTAGTAAATTATTCAGCAAATTATTTCGTAAATTCTCAATAAATTACTCGTTAAGTCTTCAATCAATTCTCTATAAATTACTTTGTAAATTAGCTGTAAATTTTCAGTAAATTATTTAATAAATTCTAAACAAATTGCTCTGAAAGTTTTTAATAATTTCCAAGAAAATTCTGTATAAATTCTAGGTAAATTACTTAATAAACTCATAGTAAATTACTCATAAAATTATCAAAAAAAAATTCGTGAATTACTTTGTTAATTCTCAGTAAATTACTCAGTAAATTATTCGAACATTAATTAGTGAATTTTCTGTAAATTCTCAGTAAATTTCTTTATAAATTCTCAGTAAAATTATTCAATAAATTACTTAGAAATTTCCAACCAAATTACCCAGTGAAGAACTAAACAATTTATCAGTAAATTTCTTAGTCAATTCGCAGTAAAATCTCAATAAATTACTCAGTAAATCATCGGTAGATTCTTAATAAATTACTCAATAAATTCTCAGTAAATTCTCATTACATTACTCAGTAAAATTCTCAATAAATTACATGCAAAATTCTCAGAAAATTATTCAGTAAATTCTTAGTAAATTATTAGAAAATTCTGTGTAAATTCTTAGAAAATCATTAGAAATTTTTTTGTGAATTACTCTGAAAATTATGAGTAAATTATGCTGTAAATGCTCAGAAAATTTTGTATAAATTCTTGATAAATTACTTAGTAAATTCACAGAATTTTTTTAAAAAAATTACTCAGCAAATTACTCTGTAAATTATTCTTTAAATTTTCAATAAATTCTCTATAAATTACTCAGTTAATTATCTCGGTGAATTACTCAATAAATTCAAAGTAAATTACTCTGAAAATTTTCAATAAATTCTAAGAAAATTTTCAATGAATTATGAGTAAATTACTCATTAAATTCACAGTAAATTCTAAATAAATTACTTGGCAAATTACCATTAAAGCTATAGTAAATTCGTGGTAAATAGCTCGGTAAATTCTCAGTAAATTGCATCGTAAATGATTGGTAAGTTCCTAGAAAATTACTCAACAAATTCTCAGTAAACTCTTAGTAATTTACTGAGTAAATTCTAAATGAATTACTAAGTAAATTCATAGTAAATTATTCGGTGAATTACTCACTAAATTTATCTGTAAATTACTAGGTAAATTCTTAGTAAAATACTCAGTTAATTATCGATAAGTTCTCAAAAAATTCTTGGTCAATTACTTAGTAAATTACTCAGTAAATTATTAGAAACTTACTCTTAAATTTCAAGAAAATAACACGGTAAATTATTAGTAAATTCTTAGTAAATTATTTAATAAATTCGAAGCAAATTACTGAGTAAATTCTCAATAAATTACTCCTTAAATTCTCAGTAAATTTCAAATAAATTAATGATTGAATTATTCAGTAATTTATCAGTAAATTACTCGGTGACTTATTAGTATATTCTCACCAAATTACTCAGGAAATTTGAAATTTTTCAGTAAATTAGACGTAAAATTCTCTGTAAACTATTCAGTAAATTTTTAGTAATTTATCAGAAAATCTGTGTAAATTCTGAAAAAATTGCAAGAAATTTTTTTAATTACAAGAATATTTTTCGTGAATTAATCAGTAAATTATGAGTAAATCACTCAATAAATTCTCAGAAAATTCTATATACATTCTTGGTAAATTCAAAGTAATTTCTTAGTAAATTATTCAGCAAATTACTTCGTAAATTCTCAATAAATTACTCGTTAAGTCTTCAATAAATTCTCCATAAATTACTTTGTAAATTAGTTGTAAATTTTCAGTAAATTATTTAATAAATTCTAAATAAATTACTCAGAAAATTTTCAATAATTTCCAAGAAAATTCTGTATAAATTCTAGGTAAATTACTCAGTAAATTCATAGTAAATTACTCATAAAATTATCAAAAAAAAATTCGTGAATTACTTTGTTAATTCTCAGTAAATTACTCAGCAAACTATTCAAACATTAATTAGCGAATTTCCTGTAAATTCTCAGTAAATTACTTAATAAATTCTCAGTAAATTATTCAATAAATTACTTAGAAATTTCCAACTAAATTACCCAGTGAAGAACTAAACAATTTATCAGTAAATTTCACAATTTATCAGTAAATTTCTTAGTCAATTCGCAGTAAAATCTCAATAAATTACTCAGTAAATCATCGGTACATTCTTAGTAAATTACTCAATAATTTCTCAGTAAATTCTCATTACATTACTCAGTAAAATTCTCAATAAATTACATGTAAAATTCTCAGAAAATTATTATAAAATTCTGTGTAAATTCTTAGAAAATCATTAGAAATTTTTTTGTGAATTACTCAGTAAATTATGAGTAAATTACTCTGTAAATTCTCAATAAATTCTCAATAAACTCTTAGTAATTTACTGAGTAAATTCTAAATGAATGACTAAGTAAATTCATAGTAAATTATTCGATGAATTACTCACTAAATTTATCTGTAAATTACTAGGTAAATTCTTAGTAAAATACTCAGTTAATTATCGATAAGTTCTAAAAAATTCTTGGTCAATTACTTAGTAAATTACTCAATAAATTCTCAGAAAATTCTATATAAATTCTTGGTAAATTCAAAGTAATTTCTTAGTAAATTATTCAGCAAATCACCCCATAAATTCATAGTAAATTCTCAATAAATTACTCGTTAAGTCTTCAATAAATTCTC
>NW_021030462.1:767140-783061 GCF_004153795.1 Camellia sinensis | reverse complement strand
GGAGTAGATTTGGGGCGCAGAAGGTATATAAGCGAGTCTGCGCCCCTTATACCTGGACAGATGACAATTTGGTGAGAAAAACACTAAACACTCTCTCCTTTCTCTCTCTCTATCCCTGTGTGTGTGTCTAACTTGATCGTCGGAGGGATTTTCCTGGCCACACACCGTCGGGTAGCTCACCGCCGTTGTGCTCGCAGGTCGATCGGACAGACAGGAGCTTGGAAGAAAGGAGTGCGGGCTTGCTTGAATATTTGCTCCCCACACAGTCCATCTGACCCATTCACCCACACTCACACTCACACTCACTTACTCACAAAACACCTTCTCTTATACACACACACAGAATAAGATAGACTAATAAATTTACCACTAATATATTCAGTGATAATTTATCACTTACACATATACCAAATAAGACCAATTCACTCACTCACACTCACAAGACATCTCCTCTTACACACATACAAAACATCAGAAAATTCTATATAAATTTGCAGTAAATTCTCAATAAATTATTCAGCAAATTACCATTAAAGTTATAGTAAATTCTTGGAAAATAACTCGGTAAATTCTCAGTAAATTGCTTCGTAAATGATTGGTAAGTTCCTAGAAAATTACTCAACAAATTCTCAGTAAATTCTCGATAAACTCTTAGTAATTTACTGAGTAAATTCTAAATAAATTACTAAGTAAATTCATAGTAAATTATTCAGTGAATTACTTACTAAATCTATCTGTAAATTACAACGTAAATTCCCAGTAAATTACTCGGTAAATTTTCAATAAATTCTCTATAAATTACTCAGTCAATTATCGATAAGTTCTCAAAAAATTCTTGGTATATTACTTAGTAAATTACTCAGTAAATTATTAGAAAATTACTCTGTAAATTCCAAGAAAATAACACAGTAAATTATCTGTAAATTCTTAGTAAATTATTTAATAAATTCTAAGCAAATTACTGAGCAAATTCTCAATAAATTACTCCTTAAATTCTCAGAAAATTACAAGTAAATCAATGAGTGAATTATTCAGTAATTTATCAGTAAATTACTTGGTAAATTTTCTGTAAATTATTGGTAAATTCTATGTTAATTACTCAGGAAATTACCAGTAAATTACTCGGTAAATTACCAGTAAATTACTTAGTAAATTCTCACTAAATTACTCTCGAAATTTCTCAGTAAATTACACGTAAAATTCTCTATAAATTATTCAGCAAATTCTTAGTAATTTATCAGAAAATTCTGAGTAAATTCTCAAAAAATTACAAGAATTTTTTTTGTGAATTAATCCGTAAATTATGAGTAAATTATTCAATAAATTCTCAGGAAATTCTATATAAATTCTTGGTAAATTCAAAGTAATTTCTTAGTAAATTATTCAGCAAATTACTCCATAAATTCGTTGTAAATTCTCAATAAATTACTTTGTAAATTATCTGTAAATTTTCAGTAAATTATTTAATAAATTCTAAATAAATTACTCAGAAAATTTTCAATAATTTCTAAGGAAATTGTGTATAAATTCTTGGTAAATTACTCAATAAAATTATTAAAAAAAAATTCGAAAATTACTTTGTTAATTCTCAGTAAATTATTCGAACGTTAATTGATGAATTTCCTGTAAATTCTCATTAAATTACTTTATAAATTCTCAGTAAATTATTCAATAAATTCTAAGTAAATTACTTAGTAAATTCTCAATAAATTAATCAATAAAGTCTAAGTATATTATCAATAAATTCTTAGTGACTTACTTAGTGAATTCTCAATAAATTACTTAGTGATTTCCAACTAAATTACCCAGTGAAGGACTTAACAATTTATCAGTAAATTTCTTAATCAATTCGCAGTAAATTCTCAATAAATTACTCAGCAAATTACCATTAAAGTTATAGTAAATTCTTGGAAAATAACTCGGTAAATTCTCAGTAAATTGCTTCGTAAATGATTGGTAAGTTCCTAGAAAATTACTCAACAAATTCTCAGTAAATTCTCGATAAACTCGTAGAAATTTACTGAGTAAATTCTAAATAAATTACTAAGTAAATTCATAGTAAATTATTCGGTGAATTACTCACTAAATCTATCTGTAAATTACAACGTAAATTCCCAGTAAATTTCTTAGAAAATCATTAGAAATTTTTTTGTGAATTACTCAGTAAATTCAAAGAAAATTTTTAAAAAATTACTCAGCAAATTGCTCAGTGAATTGGTTGTAAATTCTCAATAAATTATTCGTTAAATTTTCAATAAATTCTCTATAAAATTACTCAGTTAATTATCGGTAAATTCTCGGTGAATTACCCAATAAATTCAGAGTAAATTACACTGAAAATTTTCAATAAATTCTAAGAAAATTCTCAATAAATTATGAGTAAATTACTCATTAAATTCACAGTAAATTCTCAATAAATTATTCAGTAAATTACCATTAAAGTTATAGTAAATTTTTGGAAAATAACTCGGTAAATTCTCAGTAAATTGCTTCATAAATGATTGGTAAGTTCCTTGAAAATTACTCAACAAATTCTCAGTAAATTCTCGATAAACTCTTAGTAATTTACTGAGTAAATTCTAAATAAATTACTAAGTAAATTCATAGTAAATTATTCGGTGAATTACTCACTAAATCTATCTGTAAATTACAACATAAATTCCCAGTAAATTATTCGGTAAATTCTCAATAAATTCTCTGTAAATTACTCAGTCAATTATCGATAAGTTCTCAAACAATTCTTGGTATACTACTTAGTAAATTACTCAGTAAATTATTAGAAAATTACTCTGTAAATTCCAAGAAAAATAACACAGTAAATTATCTGTAAATTCTTAGTAAATTATTTAATAAATTCTAAGCAAATTACTAAGCAAATTCTCAATAAATTACTCTTTAAATTCTCAGAAAATTACAAGTAAATCAATGAGTGAATTATTCAGTAATTTATCAGTAAATTACTTGATAAATTCTCTGTAATTATGGGTAAATTCTCTGTTAATTACTCAGGAAATTACCAGTAAATTACTCGGTAAATTACCAGTAAATTACTTAGTAAATTCTCACTAAATTACTCTCGAAATTTCTCAGTAAATTACACGTAAAATTCTCTATAAATTATTCAGCAAATTCTTAGTAATTTATCAGAAAATTTCGAGTAAATTCTCAAAAAATTACAAGCATTTTTTTTGTGAATTAATCCGTAAATTATGAGTAAATTATTCAATAAATTCTCAGGAAATTCTAAATAAATTCTTGGTAAATTCAAAGTAATTTCTTAGTAAATTATTCAGCAAATTACTCCATAAATTCGTTGTAAATTCTCAATAAATTACTTTGTAAATTATCTGTAAATTTTCAGTAAATTATTTAATAAATTCTAAATAAATTACCCAGAAAATTTTCAATAATTTCTAAGAAAATTGTGTATAAATTCTTGGTAAATTACTCAGTAAATTACTCAAAAAATTATATAAAAAAAATTCGGAAATTAATTTGTTAATTCTCAGTAAATTATTCGAACATTAATTGGTGAATTTTCTGTAAATTCTCAGTAAATTACTTTATAAATTCTCAGTAAATTATTCAATAAATTCTAAGTAAATTACTTAGTAAATTCTCAATAAATTAATCAATAAAGTCTAAGTAAATTATCAATATATTCTTAGTGACTTACTTGGTAAATTCTCAATAAATTACTTAGTGATTTCCAACTAAATTACCCAGTGAAGAACTTAACAATTTATCAGTAAATTTCTTAATCAATTCGCACTAAATTCTCAACAAATTACTCAGCAAATTATCGGTAGATTCTTAGTAAATTACTCAATAAATTCTCAGTAAAATCTCATTAAATTATTCAGTTAAATTCTCAATAAATTACACGTAAAATTCTTAGAAAGTTATTCAGTAAATTCTTAGTAAATTATTAGAAAATACTGTGTAAATTTTTAGAAAATCATTAGAAATTTTTTTGTGTATTACACAGTAAATTATGAGTAAATTACTCTGTAAATTCTCAGAAAATTTTGTATAAATTCTTGAAAAATTACTCAGCAAATTACTCTGTAAATTCTCAATAAATTATTCGTTAAATTTTCAATAAATTCTCTATAAATTACTCAGTTAATTATCGGTGAATTACTAAATAAATTCAAAGTAAATTACTCTAAAAATTTTCAATAAATTCTAAGAAAATTCTCAATAAATTATGAGTAAATTACTCATTAAATTCACAGTAAATTCTCAATAAATTATTTAGCAAATTACCATTAAAGTTATAGTAAATTCTTGGAAAATAACTCGGTAAATTCTCAGTAAATTGCTTCATAAATGATTGGTAAGTTCCTAGAAAATTACTCAACAAATTCTCAGTAAATTCTCGATAAACTCTTAGTAATTTACTGAGTAAATTCTAAATAAATTACTAAGTAAATTCATAGTAAATTATTCGGTGAATTACTCACTAAATCTATCTGTAAATTACAACGTAAATTCCCAGTAAATTACTCGGTAAATTCTCAATAAATTCTCTGTAAATTACTCAGTCAATTATCGATAAGTTGTTAAAAAATTCTTGGTATACTACTTAGTAAATTACTCAGTAAATTATTAGAAAATTACTCTGTAAATTCCAAGAAAATAACACAGTAAATTATCTGTAAATTCTTAGTAAATTATTTAATAAATTCTAAGCAAATTACTGAGCAAATTCTCAATAAATTACTACTTAAATTCTCAGAAAATTACAAGTAAATCAATGAGTGAATTATTCAGTAATTTATCAGTAAATTACTTGATAAATTCTCTGTAAATTATTGGTAAATTCTCTGTTAATTACTCAGGAAATTACCAGTAAATTACTCGGTAAATTACCAGTAAATTACTTAGTAAATTCTCACTAAATTACTCTCGAAATTTCTCAGTAAATTACACGTAAAATTCTCTATAAATTATTCAGCAAATTCTTAGTAATTTATCAGAAAATTCTGAGTAAATTCTCAAAAAATTACAAGAATTTTTTTTCTGAATTAATCCGTAAATTATTCAATAAATTATCAGGAAATTCTAAATAAATTCTTGGTAAATTCAAAGTAATTTCTTAGTAAATTATTCAGTAAATTACTCCATAAATTAGTTGTAAATTCTCAATAAATTACTTTGTAAATTATGTGTAAATTTTCAGAAAATTTTCAATAATTTCTAAGAAAATTGTGTATAAATTCTTGGTAAATTACTCAGTAAATTCATAGTAAATTACTCATAAAATTATAAAAAAAATTTCGGAAATTACTTTGTTAATTCTCAGTAAATTATTCGAACATTAATTGGTGAATTTCCTGTAAATTCTCAGTAAATTACTTTATAAATTCTCAGTAAATTATTCAATAAATTCTAAGTAATTTATCCGAAAATTCTGAGTAAATTCTCAAGAAATTACAAGAATTTTTTTTGTGAATTAATCCGTAAATTATGAGTAAATTATTCAATAAATTCTCAGGAAATTCTATATAAATTCTTGGTAAATTCAAAGTAATTTCTTAGTAAATTATTCAGCAAATTACTTAATAAATTCGTTGTAAATTCTCAATAAATTACTTTGTAAATTATCTGTAAATTTTCAGTAAATTGTTTAATAAATTCCAAATAAATTACTCAGAAAATTTTCAATAATTTCTAAGAAAATTGTGTATAAATTCTTGGTAAATTACTTAGTAAATTCATAGTAAATTACTCATAAAATTATCAAAAAAAAAATTCGTGAATTACTTTTTTAATTCTCAGTAAATTACTTAGTAAATTTTTCGAACATTAATTAGTGAATTTCCTGTAAATTCTCCGTAAATTACTTTATAAATTCTCAGTAAATTATTCAATAAATTCTAAGTAAATTACTTAGTAAATTCTCAATAAATTAATCCAAGAAGTCTAAGTAAATTATCATTAAATTCTTAGTAACTTACTCAGTAAATTCTCAATAAATTACTTAGTAATTTCCAACTAAATTACCCAATGAAGAACTTAACAATTTATCAGTAAATTTCCTAATCAATTCCCAATAAATTCTAAATAAATTACTCAGCCAATTATTGTTAGATTCTTAGTAAATTACTCAATAAATTCTCAGTAAAATCTAATTAAATTACTCAGGAAAATTCTCAATAAATTACATGCCAAATTCTTAGAAAATTATTCAGTAAATTTTTAGTAAATTATTAGAAAATTCTGTGTAAATTCTTAGAAAATCATTAGAAATTTTTTTGTGAATTACACAGTAAATTATGAGTAAATTGCTCTGTAAATTCTTAGAAAATTTTGTATAAATTCTTGGTAAATTACTCAGTAAATTCACAGAAAGTTTTTAAAAAATTACTCAGCAAATTACAATGTAAATTCTCAATAAATTATTCGTTAAATTTTCAATAAATTCTCTATAAATTACTCAGTTAATTATCGGTGAATTACTCGATATATTCAAAGTAAATTACTCTGAAAATTTTTAATAAATTCTAAGAAAATTCTCAATAAATTATGAGTAAATTACTCATTAAATTCTCAATAAATTACTCGGCAAATTACTCAGTAAATTATCGTTAAAGTTATAGTAAATTCGTGGTAAATAACTCGGTAAATTCTCAGTAAATTGCTTCGTAAATGATTGGTAAGTTCCTAGAAAATTACATAACAAATTCTCGGTAAATTCTCGATAAACTCTTAGTAATTTACTGAGTAAATTCTAAATAAATTACTAAGTAAATTCATAGTAAATTATTTGGTGAATTACTCACTAAATTTACCTGTAAATTACTAGGTAAATTCCCAGTAAATTACTCGGAAAAATCTCAATAAATTCCCTGTAAATTACTTAGTCAATTATCGGTAAGTTCTCAAAAAATTCTTGGTATATTACTTAGTAAATTACTCAGTAAATTATTAGAAAATTACTCTGTAAATTCTTAGTAAATTATTTAATAAATTCTAAGCAAATTACTGAGTAAATTCTCAATAAATTACAAGTAAATTAATGAGCGAATTATTCAAAAATTTATCAGTAAATTACTCGATAAATTCATTGTAAATTACTCAGTAAATTATTGGTAAATTCTCTGTTAATTACTCAGGAAATTTCTCAGTAAATTACACGTAAAATTCTCTATAAATTATTCAGCAAATTCTTAGTAATTTATCAGAAAATTCTGAGTAAATTCTCAAAAAATTACAAGAATTTTTTTTTGTGAATTAATCAATAAATTAAGAGTAAATTACTCAATAAATTCTCAAAAAATTCTAAATAAATTCTTGGTAAATTCAAAGTAATTTCTTAGTAAATTATTTAGCAAATTACTCCATAAATTCGTTGTAAATTCTCAATAAATTACTTTGTAAATTATCTGTAAATTTTCAGTAAATTTTTTAATAAATTCTATATAAATTACTCAGAAAATTTTCAATAATTTCTAAGAAAATTGTGTATAAATTCTTGGTAAATTACTCAGTAAATTCATAGTAAATTACTCATAAAATTATCAAAAAAAATTTCGGGAATTACTTTGTTAATTCTCAGTAAATTATTCGAACATTAATTAGTGAATTTCCTGTAAATTCCCAGTAAATTACTTTAAAAATTCTCAGTAAATTATTCAATAAATTCTATGTAAATTACTTAGTAAATTCTCAATAAATTAATCCACAAAGTCTAAGTAAATTATCAATAAATTCTTAGTAACTTACTTAGTAAATTCTCAATAAATTACTTAGTAATTTCCCACTAAATTACCCAGTCAAGAACTTAACAATTTATCAGTAAATTTCTTAATCAATTCGCAGTAAATTCTCAATAAATTACTCAGTAAATTATCGGTAGATTCTTAGTAAATTACTCAATAAGTTCTCAGTAAAATCTCATTAAATTATTCAGAAAAATTCTCAATAAATTACACACAAAATTCTCAGAAAATTATTCAGTAAATTCTTAGTAAATTATTAGAAAATTCTGTGTAAATTTTTAGAAAATCATTAGAAATTTTTTTGTGAATTACACAGTAAATTATGAGTAAATTACTTTGTAAATTCTCAGAAAATTTTGTATAAATTCTTGGTAAATTACTCAGTAAATTCACAGAATTTTAAAAAAAAAAATTACTTAGCAAATTACTCGGTAAATTCTCAATAAATTATTTGTTAAATTTTTAATAAATTCTCTATAAATTACTCAATTAATTATCGGTGAATTACTCAATAAATTCAAAGTAAATTACTCTGAAAATTTTAAATAAATTCTAAGAAAATTCTCAATAAATTATGAGTAAATTACTCATTAAATTCACAGTAAATTCTCAATAAATTACTCAGCAAATTATCATTAAAGTTATAGTAAATTCGTGGTAAATAACTCGGTAAATTCTCAGTAAATTGCTTCGTAAATGATTGGTAAGTTCCTAGAAAATTACTCAACAAATTCTCAGTAAATTCTCGACATACTCTTAGTAATTTACTGAGTAAATTCTAAATAAATTACTAAGTAAATTCATAGTAAATTATTCGGTGAATTACTCACTAAATCTATCCGTAAATTAGGTAAATTCCCAGTAAATTACTCGGTTAAATTACTCGATAAATTCTCAATAAATTCTCTGTAAATTACTCAGTCAATTATCGATAAGTTCTCAAAAAATTCTTGGTATATTACTTAGTAAATTACTCAGTAAATTATTAGAAAATTATTCTGTAAATTCCAAGAAAATAACACAGTAAATTATCTGTAAATTCTTAGTAAATTATTTATTAAATTCTAAGCAAATTACTGAGCAAATTCTCAATAAATTACTCCTTAAATTCTCAGAAAATAACAAGTAAATCAATGAGTGAATTATTCAGTAATTTATCAGTAAATTACTTGATAAATTCTCTGTAAATTACTCAGTAAATTACCAGTAAATTACTCAGTAAATTCTCACTAAATTACTTAGGAAATTTCTCAGTAAATTACACGTAAAATTCTCTATAAATTATTCAGAAAATTCATAGTAATTTATCAGAAATTTCCGAGTAAATTCTCAAAAAATTACAAGAATTTTTTTTGTGAATTAATCCGTAAATTATGAGTAAATTACTCAATAAACTCTCAGAAAAATTCTATATAAATTCTTGGTAATTCAAAGTAATTTCTTAGTGAATTATTCAGCAAATTACTCCATAAATTCGTAGTAAATTCTCAATAAATTACTCGTTAAGTTTTCAATAAATTCTCTATAGCGATCCCGGGTTTACCCTTGTTGTATAGTGATCCGGACATGTGTCCGTGGATGATAGTAGTTGATTATTACCTGGTATACATCTTTTCTTACTTTGTATTTGAGTTGTAGGATGCGTTGGGCAGATTTGTTACAGGTTGGTTGAGATTAGAAACCAAAACTAGTTGCCCAGATTTTGACCTGTCCGCTCGAGCGGGGGTTTTGGCGCTCGAGCGTGAATTTCACCCATCCAGTATTTCCTGTGCAGTGTTCAACGCTCGAGCGTGGGATTGGCCGCTCGAGCGGGATTGTGTGAGTGCCGCTCGAGCGGGGAGTTGGAAGCTCGAGCGGGAGACTTGTCTGCAAAAGTTCTGGGAGTGTGTATCCGCCGCTCGAGGGGGATTGTTGACGCTTGAGCGGGAGTCTGTGAGTGACCCTTGAGCGGGGAGTTTGACGCTCGAGCGGGGCGACTTTTATATAAGTCCGAGATCCGACTTTTGGATCACTTTTTCAAGATCTTTTCTCTCTCCTACTTTTCCAAAAAGCCATTTTCAGAGCTTCTCACTCTAAAACCGGCCCTTCTCTCTTAGGATCTAGCTAGAGTGTTTTTCTCACCTTGGCCCTTTGTAAGAAGTGTGTTGATCGTCGAGGGCTTCGTTGTGGATCCAAGAAATTTGGGATTTGGAGCACTTTGATTTCGGGTCATCTTCTCTATTTGAGTTCTCCATTTGAGGTAGGGATTCTCCTTGTTCTTTTTCAATACTTCGTCTATAGATAGACATGTGGTAATTTTGTATTGCATAAAAATCATATCCATGTTAGATTTGTTTGAAATCATGAGAAGGAACCTAGGGTTGGGTGTTGGAAAATGGTTATGTCGTCGTTGATGATTGTTTTGGGCTAGTTGGAATGTAAATTAGCATGTTGTAGTTGATAGAGGAAAAAAGCCCTAAAGCATATATTGATTGATAAATTAAAATGGAGGGTAGTGAATCTATATTGTAAATCTCTAGTGTTGATGTGGGTTGTGTGAAGGTGTTAATGCCTAAGGGATTAACTTTGGCTTTGGAATGATTTGAAATGAATGTAGTGGACTAATATGAGATATGACTCTATTATCAATGGAAGTGGTTTTGTAAAACAAAGGAATGAATTTGGTTTTGTAACAACAAAAGGGACGGAGTTGATTTTGTGAAAACAAAAAGGATGTGGAACTTGTTTTTTGTGAAATGGGAAAAATATTTTGAAATACGTATGAAAGTTGGATTGTTGTTTCATGAGTGTTGAACACACATGTGTGGGATTGTATCTTGAATTACCCTGTAAATGTTGTTGTCGGGTTTGTGGTCTCATATTAATTGAGTCTTTAATAGATGTACTAAATATTTGCATCTAGAGGTTTTGTCCTTGGTCATCGGTGGAGGATGACGTGGTTGTGTTGAATTGTCGTATATGCATTACACCATTGTTGATTGAACATTTTATGTGATGATATGTTGAGATGCATTATATATGTATACTTGTTAGGGAGGAGAGCGGGGTTGTACTCCAGTGTGTGTGAGAAGATAGGGGATGGACTCCACACACCTATGTGTTCATATACCTTAACACATTGTTGGTATCCGGATAGTTTATATGTATGTTTTACATATGTTGGTTATGCCTTGTTGCATTGTGATTGATGGTGTTATATCCTGCGCTGATAATCAGAGGTACCGTTACCTTCCAGCTAGCGCCTGGAGAACTGAATGCGCTGGGAATCTAAGGTACCACACCCTTCCAGCTAGCGCCTGATAAATTGGTATGTTGTTGAGAGAACTGAATGCGCTGAGAATCTAAGGTACCACACCCTTCCAGCTAGCGCCTGGTAAACTGGTATGTTGTTGTGAGAAGTGTATCTTTGGCTTACTATACACATAGCTAGTAGAACAAAGTTTTGTTGTTGATGTTTCCGTGTTTTGGGAAATATCATGGATTGTGTTGATTATGGTTTTGGAGGGCCGAGTTGCCTCATTGGTTTATCTTACGCATGTCGGTATGTTGTTATTTCTATTTATAACAGTGGATATATAGAGTTGATTGTATCGGGAAGAAGCCAAAATGTCATCTTTGTCTTTTGGAAAGTGTGAAGGAAACGGATTTTCTTTAAAAGAAATTATAAATTTTTAGAAGGGTTATCAGTGTATGTTTGGAGAACGAGAGAGAGTAATGGGCTTAGTGAATTTATTTCCTAAGGTACTGTTAATGTTATGAAAGATTGAGAACAGGGATTAATGAAAAGAAAGGGAAAGGTGAATCGCCTATGGCGTTGATTGAAATGGTTGTTTTCAAGAAAAGTTCTTACCTATGTATATTTTGTATAAACTGTCACATTACTATTCTAGTATGAGATTGAGCATTCATGATCATAGCTATCTGTATGTTATTATTGTTGAAGGCCATGTTGAGATCCCTACTGGACTGTATGTTCATCCCACGTTGTTGAATCTCTTTCAGGTATTAAGCAGGTTGAGCTGCAAGAATTGGATCTACTTATTTACTGGCCACGGGGCCTCAGTTATGTTGGCGGAATGCCATTGTTGTAAAGGGTTACACCCTTCTTTTTGTATCTTAAGTGATATAAGCCCAAGGGTAATTTATTAAGTATGTTCATGTAATATTTACTTTTGTAGACGCGCCTGCGGAGGGCCTCACGCTACTACAGTTCGGACTCTCGATTTTTTGTGTCACGGTTCTAAATCTGAACCAAAGAGTCCAAATCTGGCAAATCGTTTGAGAAAACAGATTTTTGAAAAGTAGTACCAAACATGGACTGCTTTGCCAGATACATAAATTATCTGTAAATTTTCAGTAAATTATTTCATAAGTTCTAAATAAATTACTCAGAAAATTTTCAATAATTTCTAAGAAAATTTTGTATAAATTCTTGGTAAATTACTCAGGAAATTCATAGTAAATTACTCATAAAATTATCAAAAAATATTTCGTGAATTACTTTGTCAATTCTTAGTAAATTACGCAGTAAATTATTCGAACATTAATTAGTGAATTTCCTGTAAATTCTCAGTAAATTACTTTATAAATTCTCAGTAAATTATTCAATAAATTCTAAGTAAATTACTTAGTAAATTCTCAATAAATTAATCCATAAAGTCCAAGTAAATTATCAATAAATTCTTAATAACTTACTCAGTAAATTCTCAATAAATTACTTAGTAATTTCCAACTAAATTACCCAGTGAAGAACTTAACAATTTATCAGAAAATTTCTTAGTCAATTTGCAGTAAATTCTTAATAAATTACTCAGCAAATTATCGATAGATTCTTAGTAAATTACTTAATAAATTCTCAGTAAATTCTGATTAAATTACTCAATAAAATTTCAGAAAATTATTTAGTAAATTCCTAGTAAATTATTAGAAAATTATGCATAAATTCTTAGAAAATCATTAGAAATTATTTTGTGAATTAATCAGTAAATTATGAGTAAATTACTCTGTAAATTCTCAGAAAATTTTGTATAAATTCTTGGTAAATTACACAATAAATTCACACAAATTTTTAAAAAAAATTATTCAGCAAATTACTCGGTAAATTCCCACTAAATCAGTCGTTAAATTTTCAATAAATTCTATATAAATTACTCAGTTAATTATCGGTGAATTACTCAATAAATTCACAGTAAATTACTCTGAAAATTTTCAATAAATTATAAGAAAATTCTCAATAAATTATGAGTAAATTACTCATTAAATTCACAGTAAATTCTCAATAAATTACTCAGCAAATTACTCAGTAAATTATCACTAAAGTTATAGTAAATTCGTGGTAAATAATTCGGTAAATTCTCAGTAAATTGCTTCGTAAATATGATTGGTAAGTTCCTAGAAAATTACTCAACAAATTCTCAGTAAATTCTCTATAAACTCATAGAAATTTACTGAGTAAATTCATAGTAAATTATTTGGTGAATTATTTACTAAATTTATCTGTAAATTACTTGGTAAATTCCCAGTAAATTACTCGATAAATTCTCAATAAATTCTCTGTAAATGACTCATTTAATTATCGACAAGTTCTCAAAAAATTCTTGGTCAATTACTTAGTAAATTACTCAGTAAATTATTAGAAAATTACTCTGTAAATTCCAAGAAAATAACACAGTAAATTATCTGTAAATTCTTAGTAAATTATTTAATAAATTCTAAGCAAATTACTGAGTAAATTCTCAATAAATTACACGTTAAATTCTCAGTAAATTACAAGTAAATTACTCAGTAAATTATTGGTAAATTCTATGTTAATTACTCAGTAAATTACGTAGTAAATTCTCACTAAATTTCTCAGTAAATTACACGTAAAATTCTCTATAAATTATTCAGCAAATTCTTAATAATTTATTAGAAAATTCTGAGTAAATTCTTAAAAAATTACAAGAATTTTTTTTGTGAATTAATCAGTAAATTATGAGTAAATTACTCAATAAATTCTCAGAAAATTCTATATAAATTCTTGGTAAATTCAAAGCAATTTCTTAGTAAATTATTCAGCAAATTACTCCATAAATTCGTAGTAAATTATCAATAAATTACTCGTTAAGTTTTCAATAAATTCTCTATAAATTACTTTGTAAATTATCTGTAAATTTTCAGTAAATTATTTAATAAATTCTAAATAAATTACTCAGAAAATTTTCAATAATTTCCAAGAAAATTCTGTATAAATTCTTGGTAAATTACTCAGTAAATTCAAAGTAAATTACTCATAAAATTATCAAAAAAATCGTGAATTACTTGGTCAATTCTCAGAAAATTATTCGAACATTAATTAGTGAATTTCCTGTAAAGCCTCAGTAAATTTTTCAATAAATTCTAAGTAAATTACTTAGTAAATTCTAAATAAATTAATCCAGAAAGTCTAAGTAAATTATCAATAAATTCTTAGTAACTTATTCAGTAAATTCTCAATAAATTACTTAGAAATTTCCAACTAAATTACCCAGTGAACAACTTAACAATTTATCAGTAAATTTCTTAGTCAATTCGCAGTAGAATCTCAATAAATTACTCAGTAAATCATCGGTAGATTCTTAGTAAATTACTCAATAAATTCTCAGTAAAATTCTCAATAAATTACACGCAAAATTCTCAGAAAATTATTCAGCAAATTATTAGAAAATTCTATGTAAATTCTTAGAAAATCATTAGAAATTTTTTTGTGAATAGCTCAGTAAATTATTCTGTAAATTCTCAGAAAAATTTGCATAAATTCTTGGTAAATTACTCAGTAAATTCCCAGTAAATCCTAAAAAAATTACTCAGCAAATTACTCTGTAAATTATTCGTTAAATTTTCAATAAATTCGGACTCTGACGATCAAGTCAGTATATCTCTCAAAGATAATTAAGTGCTAAACTCACTATTCAAAGCATAAAGCTGTGTACCTTAGACTTCATGTAGGGCCACCAATACCCCTGGGTAATGGCCCTGTGAGCTAGTGATCTGCCCCCAGCGTGGCTTCCACAAATCCCTTCATGAATTTCGTATAGAAAGTCTTCAACCTGCAAAGGGTGTACGCACCTTAAAAGGGGTCCTGTGAAGGACCTTCTGTAGAGATGTTCATCTGCTGTTAGGCTGAATCTTGCCGATTTCAATCTGATCTTGTGTGCCTCCTTATGGTCTTCTGGTAGCTTTCCCTCTTTCAGGAATGCAACAATTGCATCCATCTAGCTTGGACCCAAGTCCACACACGTTGCTTCTTGCTCTATGATCAGCTGTCCTATGCTCAGGCTTGACAGATAGTCAATCATTATTGTTCTTATTTTTCCAGTTTGCATTGAGCTTGCCAAGTTGGCCAACGCGTCGGCGTGGTTGTTATCATCTCGGCTGACTTGAAGAAGTCGGCAATTGCGGAACAAGCTTGCCAGTCTGATGACTTCCTTTGCGTATGCCGACATCCTATCATCTCGGGTTTCAAACTCTCCTGTTGTTTGATTTACTATAAGTTATGAATCACAAAAAATTATTACCTCATCTGCTTCTGCTGCCACTGCTAGCTTCAGTCCTGCAATCAGTGCTTCGTATTCTGCCTCATTGTTTGAGGCCTTGAACCCCAATCGAATAGACTGTTCCAATATTTTCCCATCAGCAGATATTAACACTACTCCTGCCCCCGCTCCTTGCCGGTTTGAACTCCCATCGACAAACAGGCGAAAGGAGTCGCCGATGTAAATGCTGCAGGGTCTTAATTTTTCTTTTCCTTGTTCTTTTGTCTTTGGCTGGGCTTCTCCTTGCTTGCTTGGACATCGTTCATCTCGGCTCAACGAAGCCTGATGTTTGATGGATTCCGGCGTGAATTCGGCCACGAAGTCAGCCAAAACTTGGCCCTTAATTGCTGTTCTTGGCCTGAACTCCAGGTCGTATTGGCCCAAGGCCACTGCCCATCTTGCTATTCTTCCAGTTAAGTCTCCTTGTTGTAACAAGGACTTCAGTGGGTATTCTGTCAGCACTATAATCTTGTGCGCTTGAAAGTAATGGCTCAGCTTCTTTGAAGCCATTATTAAAGCTAGCGCCAATTTTTCCAAGGGTAGATACCTTATTTCTGCATCGACTAAGGTTTTGCTTGTATAGTAAACAGCCATTTGCTCCCCTTTTTCTTCACGAATTAATACCGCACTTATTGCATGTT
>NW_021030462.1:731095-767061 GCF_004153795.1 Camellia sinensis | reverse complement strand
TTTTTGAAGCCATTACTAAAGCTAGCGCCAATTTTTCCAAGGGTAGATACCTTGTTTCTGCATCGACTAAGGTTTTGCTTATATAGTAAACAGCCATTTGCTTCCTTTTTTCTTCACGAATTAATACCGCACTTATTGCATGTTCTGAAACGGCTAAGTGCAAAAATAGTTCTTCTCCAGGTTCAGGTGTTGAGAGGACTGGAGCCGTGGTCAGATACTTCTTTAGGTCGGCCAAGGCGGCCTCACATTCCTCAGTCCATAGGAAGTCTATGGCCTTTTTTACCAAGTTGAAGAAAGGTTTACATTTGTCTGAGCTTCGACTTATGAACCTGTTTAGGGTTGCGGCCCTTCCAGTAAGCATCTAAACTTGTTTTGCCGACGTCGGGCTTTTTAGCTCTAGGATGGCCTTGATTTGATCTGGGCTGGCCTCAATGCCCTTTCTTGTTACCAGGTACCCCAAAAATTTACCTGATCCAACTCCAAATGCGCACTTCGATGCGTTGAGTCAGAGCCGGTATGTTTTGAGTATCTCAAAGATTTCTTTTAGGTCGGCAAGATGACCCCTTGGATCCTTGGTCTTCACGACCATGTCGTCAATGTAGACTTCCAATGTTTGGCCAATCAGATTTTTGAACATCTTGGTTACCAACCTTTGGTAAGTTGCTCCTGTATTTTTTAACCCAAAAGGCATTACCTTGTAACAATACAGTCCTTTCGGGGTGATAAATGCTGTCTTCTCTTCGTCTGGGGGGTACATGGCTATCTGGTGGTATCCTCTGTAAGCGTCCAGGAAGCTCATCCTTCCATGTCCAGATGTGGCATCTACCAACTGGTCAATCTTGGGTAAAGGAAAGCAGTCTTTGGGACAAGCTTTGTTTAGGCTTGTAAAATCTACGCAAATCCGCCATTTACCATTCTTCTTCTTTACCACTACTGTGTTGGATAGCCATGTCAGGTAATGAACTTCTCGGATGGCCCTGGCCTCCAGAAGTCTGTCCACTTCTTCTTCTACTGCTTCGACGTGCATCAACGTCGGTCTTCTGGCTCGTTGAATCACAGGTTTTTTCGACCTGTCGACATTCAGTCTGTGGCAAGTGACCTCGGGGTCAATGCCAGGCATTTCGTAAGGTGTCCAGGCGAACACCTCAATGTTGGCTCTTAAAAAAGTCTCCAACTCTTTTTCTTCCTCTTCGGCTAAGCCCGAGCTGAGAAGAAAGAAGCGTTCTTCATCCCCATCCTGAACGAGGATTTTCTTCAGCGTCTCTTCGCTCTTCTCGGCTGGTTCTTTGCCGACGTCTTCTAGGAATTCCACTTCTTCATCTTCAATTTCTGCCTTTTCTGGTTCTCGAATGTTGCAAGTGGATTTCATTGCTGCCATGGAGCAATTCTTTGCCTACAGTTGATCTCCTCTGACTTCTTCAATCCCATGCTCTGTTGGGAACTGCAGTAGTTGATGCAATGTTGAGGGAACTGCCCCCATTGCTTGTAACCATGGTCTTTCCAAGATGATGTTATATGGCGAAGGTGTGTCAATCACCATGAATTCTGTCCTGATCTTCTTAGTGCCAGCTTGTACTTCCAAGCTTGTTGCGCCCAGTGGCCACGTTGGCGTTCCATTGAAGCCGACCATCGGGCCATTTGATTGTTCCAAGTCATCAGGATGAAGGCCCAGCTCTTTGTACCATCTAACGTACATGATGTCACAAGAGCTGCCCTGATCGATCAGTATGCGTTTCACTTGGCACTCCCCCAACCTGGAAGGATACTACCAAGGCATCATTATGGGGATGCTGGACTATCTCTAGGTCGGCTTCAGTAAATGCTATCGTCGGTCCCTGGCATTCTTCAGGCTGAGGTCGTTTATGTCCAACCTGGTTCACATGTTGCAGGTGTTTTACCTTCTGGGTCTCCCCTCATATGTCGTTTTCGTTCACCTTTGAGTGAATTACATTAACTACCCGTGGTCCTCCTGCGGGTGGTTGCAGTGCTGGGGGAGGCGGAGCTGCTGGTGCTTGAGGCAATCTTGCTTGTTCTTCTCTAGTCCTGGCCTCATCAACAAGGTCCCTCAGATGTCCTTGCCTTACCAAGTCTTCTAAGTGTGCTTTTAGGGCTCTGCAGCCCTGAGTTGGGTGCCCTTCTTCATTGTGGTAAGCACAATGTCTATCGATGTTTCTTCCCATGAATTCCTCTGGTGTTCTTGTCGGTTCTCTAAAATACGGTTGGTTTCGTATTTGATCCAAGACTTTGTGGATCGGGACTCGGAATATAGTCGTTACTGCCTGTTTAGCCCTCAGTTCCGTTTCTTGTTTGTTCGGTCCATTGTTACCTCGGCTTCGCTTCGGTGAGCCGTTTCCTTTCTCCTGCTTTGATTCTTTATTTCCTGATGCATCCTCCTCAGCTCTGGCGTACTTCTCGATTCTCGCCATGAGTTCTTCCATGCAATGTCTTTGCCAAAGACTTCCGTAGTGGGCAGTCATCTTTCAGGCCGTTCTTGAAAGACACGACTGCTACCTCTTGGTTGCATTTGGGTATTCGATTGAACACCTCGTAGTACCTTTTTGCGTAGGCCTGAAGGCCTTCATCCTTGGTGATTTTTAAAGCCAGCAGTGCGTCGACCCTCAAGGGCTATAGTTTATTTGTCACAAACTTGGCCACAAACATCTCGGCCAGGCCTTTCCAAGTCTTTATGCTTCCCTTCGGTAGTTTATGGAACCAATCTGATGCAATTTCCCCAAAGGACGAGGGGAATACTTTGCAGAGCAACGGCTCGTTCCCACTATATAATGCCATTGAATTTAGGTATAGCCCAACGTGGAAGTTGGGATCTGACTTACCATCATATATTTGGAACCTCGGCATACTGAATCTCTTTGGTGCTTCAAATTTGTCCAGTTCCACCGAGAATGGTGTCTTCGGCTTAACTGGGGAAGTTACCTCGGCTTCAGCATTCTGTTCCTTCCTCTTGAGGTAATCTCTTAAGTCTTCTTTACTCCTCCCTGGAGCTCGGCTATCTCTGGACTTCAATCTCTTCGGCACACTACTTTCGGCCTTGTGGTGGGCTCGTTTTGATCTCTCTCCATGTGTTGTGTCAAAGCAGAGCGCCTGCCCTTGAACATGCCGATGTTCTTTGGGCTCTGGATCCTTTGTGTGATACATTCTTCGGGACTCCTCTTGTCTTGGCTCCTTTCGTCCGCCTTCCCTGGAAGGTCGGTGAGAGTGCCTTCCGATCCTGGTGTGCTGAGGGACTTCGGGGATTGTTCTTCTTTCTCCCTTCTGGGTATTAGTTGCTGGCATCGGCATATCCTGCAGCGGGTATGGTGGCTGCATGACATTGTTTTGCATCATGAAGTTAACGGCCGACTGAAGGTCTGCCAACTTGTTTGCCAAGTCTTTTACTTCTTTATCCCTTCGTAGGCACCTATCCCTCCATACCTGAAGGTTATCTTCGTTATAGTACTTGCTTTGGTCTGTCCTCTTTGAAGTGTCGCCGTCCTGGCCGACGTCTTTTTCTCCGTGGCCCTGGTCATGAGTTTCTGCATTGTGGTTGTCTCCTTCAATGTCAAGGTCAATTGGTCTGCCACTCCCAGCAGGAGTGTCGCCCCCAATGTTTTCCTTCTGTCCGTTACTGGCCATCTATTCTTCTAAGTTCCCACAGACGGCGCCAAATTGTGTGGGTGATTTTCTTACCACACTGCCCGCCTAGTAATCAGCTGGAGAGCACCGGCAGGATAGATGGTCTCAGCTAACCTGCAACAGAAAGAAAAGGCTCCGGCAGTGGCTCTTCCACCCAGGGGCACTCCGACGATCAAGTTAGTATATTTCTCAAAGATAATCAAGTGCTAAACTCACTATTCAAAGCTTAAAACTGCGTACCTTAGACCCACGGGGGTGCCTCTCTTTTATAGCCAACATAATCCTGATCCCACTAGAAGCCTGACTTCTATGGACTCCCATTCAGTGCTGGATTTCACAAGAGATAAAGATAAACTCCCTAAGAGCTTTATCTAACAAATTAGGGAGCAAATTGTTATGAAAATATAAACTTCAGGGGGCAATTTGTTATGAAAATATAAACCTCAGGAGGGTATCTGTAATTTCCGAAACCTCAGGGGGGTATTTGTAATTTAGCTAAACCTCAAGGGAGGTATATGTAATTTGCCCTAATAAATTCATAATTAAATTCTTTGTACCTTAACTCCACCACTTCGGCTCTCCCTTCCGGCCTACACATATATCCCATGTGCCTCCCGTATATCTAACACCGCTCCGAAGCCAAACTCGCACGGGGATATCGTCCCGAGTTTGACTCACCCTCCCCGGATGGTTAGCATATACGTACGCACGCAAATTAAAGCACTCGTCTACTCATGAGAACGAAACAACAATATATATATATACACAACATCTCACACATGAGAATAAACATAACAATGCCGAGTCTAAGTCATTCAAATAAATCTCATAATCCTCACTTTTTTTTATACACGCTTTCTCACCATCACTCAAATAAAACAACAATCCATGGAGTCATGGTGGAGTATAAGGAATTTATCTATGGATTCCTAATTAATTTTAAATTTCATATAACCATGAGTGTGATTGCAACAATAAAATAAATCCATATAAAAAACCCTAAATTTGACATGCCTAACTAATCAAAATCAATCAATCAACTAAAAACTCTAAACCTTACGTACATAACTAAACAAAATAATTAAAATCAATCAATCATCTATAAACCCTAAATCTTACATCTACAACTAATCAAAATAATTAAAATTAATCTATCATCTTTATGTAAAAACAAAATCAAACTAACATCAAACAAATAAAAATAAATAAATAAATAAAAACAACGAATTAAACATAAATCAAGGGAAGTGGATTTTGTACTCACAATATTATTTTGAAGATCAAAGAAATATTTGAAGAACTAATGGAGCCACAAAAAAAAAAAACTATAATCTTTTTTATTCTTTTTCCCCACCTTCTTCCTCTGTTCCTCTTTCACGCCACACACAACACACACACACTCTCTCTCTCTCTCGACGCCGTTCCTGCCCTGTTTCTCTCTTTTTTTTCTTTCTTTCTTTATTTTCTTATCAACTTCTCAACCTAGTTGATTACATATTATATTATATATAAATATATATTATTATATTATCTATTTGTTGCCTATATAAAGCAACCAAATGGAGAGATTTCAGGGGGAGGCAAAAACAAAAACAAAACAAATTTGATTGAAGAGAGAGTTAGAAAGAGTTAGAGAGAAACCATTAACCATTTCAAACTTGAGCCAAAACACTTCCAAACTTCCATAGCTATTGAAATTCCTCATTTTCATACACCAAAACCATTCCAAAAATTCTGATATAGCCAAAGATCAATTGCCTTTGATCATAAGAATTGCCTTTATCATAAGGAATAGTGTTTAGTAATTGAAACTGAGAAAAACTAGAGAGTTAGCCACTTTTCATACCATAAACTCTATAATTTCGAATTGAGGATTTGAGAACATACTTCCTACACTTGAGGGTGATCAAAAGGAAGTTTAAGAACTAAGAAGTTCATCATTTCCTTGGAAGGCAAAATCGGGCAGCCTTCCAACAACCTCCGATGGCTTTTGAGGCGCTTGAAGCTGCTATTTTATCATGTTTATTTCATTTTGAGTGTTTGTGAGGATTTTTTTTATATTATGTTCTAATATTTATTCATCTTCCTCGGATTTGTAATATTTAAAATGTTGTAATAATTCCCCCGCCTCGTTTCTTTCTATCCCGTTCTTTTACTTGCTTTCTTTATGTGTGAATACGCATCATATTTTGGCGTTCTTTATCCATGCTTTACATCCATGTTTCATGTATCTTGATTCGGCTAAGTTTGCATTTGTGGATTTAATCAATTCCTATGTGATTATGTGCGCTACCTCATGTTTTGAGATGATTCACATATCATATCTTAGAAGCCGAATCTTTAGTTGCATCTCATAAGTGAATTGCATTAGGATTTTGTATGTAAGATCATGCATGCTTTATTAACTTTGTTTTGTAGCTGTTCGAGGGACGTCGATAAATATGTAAGTTTTGATGCTTTAGTATGCCGTTTGTGTGCGTTTTTCTTATTATGTTTAAACATCCTACCATGTGGCTACTTGCTTACTTGATATAACTGTATGAATGCCAGAGGATGAATGTTGTGTCGCTTAATTTGGAATAGTATTGATTTTCATGCTTGTAAACTCAATTTATTTGGGTTGTACATCTCCAAAACTCTTTCAAAACTACATGAAATCAAATTATTCCAAAATAAATGACGTAATCTATACTTGTATGATTCACATAGTAAATTTTAGGATTTATTAAATAATTGAAATATGAACATATAAAGTAAATAAAATTCATATCATGGTTTAGTAGAAGCCGATCTTTGATCGGATGAGCGGGGGTGCTCATTATTGACCTTCCCCTCTCATACCTAAGGTTCCGAGCCAAGCATCTTTGGTTACGGCGAACGTTGACCTTGACACGAGTCATGGGTTTCCTAATTTTTCCAAAATAAATATTAGGTGGCGACTCTAAGATCTGATGACGCAGTCCATTTCTGACAAAAGGCTTTGCAATAAAATGGATTTCTGAAAGTTGCCAAATCTGGACTTTCATTTATGTTTCACATTGCACTCGTGAAACTAGATCAAAGAGATCTCGGGTGTCCGAACTGTTTAATGCTCGCAAGTACCCCCTGGGCATGTTACAGTTTTTGGCGACTCTGCTGGGGATTTTATGAAACCTTGACTCAAACTCCATGATATGACTTTTAATTTTCAATTGTATATTTATTGCATGGCATGCATTGGTGCACTTAAAGTTCTTGTGTTGCCCAGATACTGGTGGGAGCACAGGCAAGCTTTTTGTGACACTACACCTATCTTTACGATACCTTACAGGGCTCGTGTTGTAACCTTTTGAGATCTGTCAAAAAAGTGGCTCTGCTATGTAGCGTGGCTATCTAGCTTTGCTATTTAAGGTTCTCAGACTCCGAAGAGAGACTATTTGACTCTTCTGATTTCCTAGGATCTTTATTGGTTATGACCCAAACGAGTCTTTGGTAACGCCGCCTTGACTTCAACCCCTAGAGTAGAGCTAACCTTGTGCATATAATGAAATATAGTACCTTCCAAAATTAGGATAGGATACTCTCCCATTTCTAGGATGTATGATGTCGCTTGTTTGAATAGTGAAACCCTAGATCATTTCAAATTGAGGACAGGGTAACCCTAGCCCCCATAGGGGTGTTTGTTCTCTTTCCTGCTATGTGTTATGTGCCATGTATGGGAATTCTCAGATTCAGATAAGTGGTTCAGTCATTTCAGTTTGTGGGGTTGAGTTCAGTTTTCAACATGAGTTAGCAATAATCAGTTGAGCTGGGATGCCACGGAAATTTTGATTTGGGGTCCTGTTTTGTTTCAGCAAGGTAGTCGAGCACTATAGCTTCCGGAAGGTTTGATATCTCCCAAGTTTTATGGACTTGCATTGGTAGACTTTGCAAAAGTGCAGATTTGGTTCAGGGTCAGCCAGTGTTAGTTTCTTTGCCACGGTTACACGAAGAAAAGCAAAAACTTCATCAACTGTCCAGAATACCCCTTCTTCACCTGCTAGATCATCACCACACAACTCACCAGAATCAGTGATGGCTCAGATTCAAGAAAATATAGCAGACATGATATTGGCCCTTCAACGGAGCATGGATACCGTTGCCACTACGGTTGCTGCCCAAGGCATTACTCTTGCCGCTCAAGGCAATACTCTTACTAAACTGCAATGCTCATCTGGGGCGTCCATTACTCAACCACCTCCGGTGACTCATCCAGTTCGACCTCCACCTCCACTAGCTGACGAGTTTCCCGAACTTAACACACCAGAAAATCTGAGGGTTCCTGCACAAACTTCAGGAGGATCATTTCCTCTTCCACAACCAGTGGGAGGGCTCCATCCCCCTGAAGCACCCGAGCCTGACTCAACTATGTTGAAGCTAGACAAGTTGGAAAAACTTTTCAAAAAGGCTCAAGGAGTCAATTCAATCCCGGACATCGAAGACGGGTACATTGAGACAGCTGTGAAGTTGCTAAAACAGTTCAAAATGCCACACATTGATAGGTTTGATGGCTCCAGCAACCCAATGGTGCACATTCGCCTGTTCTCTGATGTCTTAAAGCCTATGGGTCTGACTCATCTACAAAAGCTCTCTTTATTCGGAAGAACTTTGTCAGGAGTGGCTGCCATGTGGTATGCCAAGTTAGAGGACTCGATAAAACAAAGTTGGGAAGAGTTGGTCGGGCCTTTATCGCCCAGTATGCTTATAACACCCAGATTGAAGTGACTACTCGGGAATTAGAGACCACCCGTCAAGAGCCCAATGAAAGTTTCGTGGCTTTTATCACTAGATGGAGGGCAAAAGTAACAATGATGACCAACAAGCCACTTGAAAAAGACCAAATCCGTATGATAGTCATAAATCTATATGGAAAGATGTTACAAAAAATGATAGTCCTCCCGCTCTTCACTTTTAATGACTTAAATGAGATAGGGGTCCAGATAGAGAATGCCATCAAACAGGAAATCATTGTAGAGGATAAGGAACTTGTTCGAAAGCCTTTTGGTCGCAGTTCCAATGCTACCACCAGTGGTAGCACAGTTGTGAAGCCCTCTGAACTCAACTTGGTTGCCACCACCACTAAAATAGCCGACCCCTTTGCTCATACTAGCCCGCAAAACACAACCCAAGCCCCAAGCAGAACATTCACCCCTCTATATATGTCACTCTCTAAAGCAATGAACATCTTGACAAAATGAGGGTATTTGAAGCCTTTGGACCCCCGACCTCTTCCCGAACCTCTCCCAGCCAAACATGACCCTACCAAACACTGTGCTTTCCACTAACAACCAGGACATGACACAAACCGTTGCTTTCGTCTCCGTCATGAGATCCAAGATCTCATAGACAATAAAGTCATAGCTCCCCCATAATCACCAAAACCCAACGTCACTACCAACCCGTTGCCATCCCATGACAGAATTCCACCACCTCCTCATCTTAACCTCATCCATACACTTTCATCCACCTTTAACCCTAATATCTATATCACACCTACCCATTTACCAAAACCTGAGGTATATATTCCGGAAGGCACTAAGTTATGCATGATGGATGCACCTCCAACCCAGCCAAAACCCAAAAACCCTATAGTGGTAGTACCTATGCTTGAGGATGGCAAACTATCAGAGAAAAAGTATGATCCTAGCTGGTATATTACTCCCAATGGTCAACTAAAGCTTGAGGTTGATTTGCCTGACTCATTTTCTATCAATGTTGTTAGAGAGGATTTACTTGAGCAGGGGTTGGATGATTTGGCCGACCTAGAGGAAGACTTGGCTAATCTTTATTTCTTTGAAGAATTAGATCTTGGAAATGTGCAAATGGAATGGTGGGAACCGAAGAATTACAGTCACCGTTGGTCAAGTGGTGACAAAACGTTTGATGAGAAAACTGAAAGAAAAAGGGATGAACTAAGACTTGATTTTAGAAACCCTGTTGAATGTGGTAAAGGAAAGAGTTCCAGAGGAAAAGAAGAAGAACCAAAAAGCCATTAAGAGCATAATATTGGAATGATTCAAGAAGTGCTAGATATTTGTCTTTCAGTCAACAAAGGCGAATGATGGGATGATAATGACCTACAGCTCGCCCACACTGATGATGAATGGGTAAACCATGTGCCAGATGAGACTTGGTATGCGGACGAAATTGATCATTTGACCAGGAGTGGGCGCTACTTTAAGCCTCCATATCTAGACCAAGGAGAGCCCTCTGGCAAAGATAAAGAGGTAAAGAAAGAGAAAGAGAAAGAAAAAGAGAAAGAGGTAGAAGAAGACCTGGTTCTAAAACAACTGAAAAAGATCCAAGCAAACATTTCCATTTTAGGTCTTCTCATGGCTTCCCGAGAACATCGACAGGCAATGTTGTCAATGTTGAGCAAGGCTAAGCTGTCAATTAACACCACTCTCGAGCATTTAGTGTCATTAATCACCCCGAGAGAAACCATCCCAGCAATAACTTTTGCTGACAAAGAGCTGCCACAAGAAGGATCAGGACATAATAAGCCTTTGTATGAATCACTGAAATGTAGAAAGAAATGGATCATGATTGTTCTGATTGACACTGGGTCAGCCATCAATGTTTACCCTACACGCATTGCTTATGCAATCGGGCTAAAGTCGACAGATTTCACGCCCACTACTCAATTGACTCGGGCCTATGATAATACTAGTCGAAAAGTGATGGGGACAATCAAAGTGCAAATAACAGTGGGCCCATCTGAGCACGAAGTTGAATTTCATGTCATGGCTGTACCCGCAACATTCAACTTTTTATTGGGAAGGCCCTGGCTTCATCAGATGAGAGTTGTATCCTCCACAATACATCAATTGGTAAAGTACCCATACGGCGGAGGAATTGCCACTGTCTTCGAAAATTCATCCATTCATCATTCTCTAGAAGTCATAACACCACTACTAGAAATACAGCATGGGGAAGAGGATGTGTTCCTATCAGGTTTTACATTGGCAGAGGCCCAGCTAGTTCAAACGCTCATGGCAAAAGACGAAGGTGTATACGTCAGTGCCCAATCAATCTATTTCATGAGTAAACTAGGTCACATTTCAGGGATAGGATTGGGACGAAGTGGCAGGAAAGGTATTACAATAGCCAGTGAAGTACCTCATAACCCACATGCATTCGGACTAGGGTATGCACCCATGGCTGATGACTGGAAAAGGAAAACTGAAGAGATCAGGGAGAGAATCAAGGCCAAGAGAACCGGGCAACAGTTGGAGTTGGTTCTTAAGCAAATTCATGGGACCTTGAACCGACGCTTTGTCTGCCAAGGAGAAGACTTCCCTTTCTATGGTTTTCTTGAGCCTTGGTTTGATTAAGTGGAGAAGAAGAGGTACCCTGGGTTTGAGATCTTCTTCGATCATCAGCTCTCTGACAGTGGTGAAGAGTGGGTAGATCCTAGCAATGACATCAGACAAGACAGATAAGTCAACTTGGAAAGCAGCGCAGAGGAAGTCCGGGTTCTAATACTGGCTGATTTACTGACAGAATCGCATACTAGCACTAAATCGATGAATTTGAGAGATATGACCATTGCCGTGATCGGGGAAGAGGTACTTACCGACTGTTCAAGCTTCATCATGGATGTAATGAATGGCTCACAAATAAATTGGCATTTTGAAAGGAGTTATATTAGGAATTCTGAATTGGCTGTTGAGTCTGAGTCTGGTGGGCTTGTGGGGTTAGAGGCAAATTTAAGTTTGTCTTAAATGCTTGAGTCTTCTATTTTTTTTCTCTTTTGAGTCTATTGCAACTTATGAGCCTGGGGCTTTGAATGAAGATGTGATTTCTGCTAACTTTTCTGTGCCCATAGTTCATAACATTGACCAAAATTTTCAAGATCTTGATAAAAATGAAGAGGAAGAAATTCCTTGGGCGTTGACAACTTTAATCGACTGGGAGGAAGAAAGGCGTGCTAAGCCAATAGTGGATGAAATTGTTTCTATAAATGTGGGTACTGAAAAAGATCCTCGCTTGATCCAAATTGGTTCTACATTGTCTTCAAAGGAACGTGAACAATTAGTTGCTTTATTAACAGAATTCAAAGATGTCTTTGCATGGTCCTATGAAGACATACCAGGAATTGACCCTGAGATTGTACAACATAGGATCCCTCTCGACCCTGAGGCCTAACCTGTCAAATAGAAACTTCGCAGAATTCATCCGGATTGGGCCTTGAAAATTAAAGAAAAGGTTACCAAGCAAATCAATGCTGGGTTTTTGTTCGTATCAAAATATCCTATTTGGTTAGCCAATATTGTGCCAGTTCCGAAGAAAGATGGCAGAATCCGAGTTTGTGTTGACTTTCGGGATTTGAATAAGGCTAGTCCGAATGATGATTTCTCATTGCCACATATTGACGAATTGGTAGACTTCACTATAGGGCATGCCTTACTGTCATTCATGGATGGTTTTTCAGGGTATAACCAGATCCTTATGGTTCCAGAGGACAGAGAAAAGATAACATTTACCACACCATGGGGGACATACTGCTACAGGGCTATGCCATTCGGTTTGAAGAATGCTGGGGCCACTTATCAGAGAGTTGCTACCACTCTTTTGCATGATATGATCCACAAGGAAACTGAGGTGTATGTAGATGACATGATTGTCAAGTCCAAAGATCGGGAAAGCCATTACACTGCATTGAAGAAATTCTTTAAGAGAATTAGGGAATACAGGCTAAGGTTGAATCCACAGAAATGCACCTTTGGGGTAACTACGGGCAAGATGTTGGGATTTCTAATCACACAGTGAGGAATTGAAGTTGATCCATCTAAAATTAATGCCATCTTAAAAATGCCACCACTAATGACCGAAAAGGAGGTGCGAGGCCTTTTGGGAAAGTTGCAATTCATAAGGAGGTTTATTTCAAAATTAACTTTAACTTGTGAACCGCTATGTGGTTTGTTGAAGAAAGGGAACAAGTTTTAATGGGATGATCGATGTCAGTTTGCCTTCGAGCAAGTTAAGCAATATTTGCAGAATCCGCTTGTGTTATCGCCACTCGAGCCAGGGAAACCGCTGATTTTGTATTTATCAGTGACTGAATCAACCATGGGATGTATGCTTGTACAAGAGTTGGATGAGAAAGTGGAGAAGGCCATCTATTACTTAAGTAAAAAGATGCTTGAATATGAGACCCGCTATACTCCTTTGGAAAAAGCTTGCTTAGCTTTGATATGGGCCACCAGGAAGTTGAGACACTACTTGTTAGCTCACTCGGTAATTCTGGTTTCAAGATTAGACCCAATCAAATATCTCTTTGAGAAACCAGCACTTACCGGTAGGCTAGCTCGTTGGTTGCTTTTGCTTTCCGAATTTGATCTTAAGTATGTCACTCGCAAATCTATCAAAGGAAGGGCCGTGGAAAAATTTTTGGCTGATCACCCAATTGAAAGAGGAAAAGATATGGAGTACTCATTCCCAGATGAAGAGGTCATACAGATGGAAGAAGACACTTGGAAGTTGTACTTTGATGGAGCGTCTAATCAATTTGGCTATGAGATAGGCATGTTGCTCATAGCGCCTAATGATTCCCATATTCCCTTAGCTTTCAAACTCCGATTTAGGGTATCCAACAACCAAGCAGAGTATGAGGCGTGCATTGCCAGATTGGAAGCAGCCCTAGAACTAGGGGCAATAAGGTTGGATGTGATTGGGGACTTGAACTTGGTCGTCTCTCAAGCCAATAGAGATTGGAAAGTTAAAGAGGAAAAAATGAAAATCTACCATCAGACCTTGGACATGTTGATCCCAAGGTTCGAAAAACTGACTTTTACATACCTAGTAAGAGAGAACAACCGATTTGTTGATGAGTTGGCAACCTTGGCATCAATGATACATATACCGGTTGGGATCAAGATGAGCCCAATCTTTATAGAACAAAGGTATGCCCTAGCGTATGAAATGATAGCTGCAACGGAAGAAGTTCAAGATGAAAACCCTTGGTACTTCGAGATTTGGAATTTTCTAGAAAGTCGTACATATCCATAAGGGGCAAACACTAAAGACAAAAAGGGGATACAACGTCTGGCCACTCAGTTCGTCATTTGTGGAGATAAGTTATACAAGAGAGGGCATTTGGGAATGCACAAGTTGTGTGTAGAGGAAGAAGAGACAAAGCGTATCATGGAAGCCATCCATGGAGGAGAATGTGGAGCCCATATGAACGGTATAATGCTAGCCAGAAAAATTCTTAGACAAGGATACTACTGGTTAACCATGGAGAGTGATTGTATCAATTTTGTTAGGCGATGCCACAAATGTCAAATCCACGCCAATCGCATGAACATCCCGCCATCAAAACTCTATAATATGACTTCGCCTTGGCCTTTCTCAGTCTGGGGCATAGATGTCATTAGGGCAGTCACACCGAAAGGTTCAAATGGGCATTAGTTCATCTTGGTTTCGATTGACTATTTTACCAAGTGGGTTGAAGCACAGTGTATTTAGTGTTAAAAGCATCGCACGTGGCCAAATTTATCAGGAACAACATTATCTGTAGGTACGAGGTGCCAAACGAATTAATTTCAGACAATGGCTCACATTTCAAAGGAGAAGTGGTAGTTCTACTTGAGAAGTATAACGTGGCTTTTCACAAGTCATCAACTTACAGGCCACAAACCAATGGAGCCGTTGAAGCTGCAAATAAGAACATCAAGACCATTCTGTGTAAGATGGTAGAAACTTATAGAGATTGGCCAGATAAGTTGCCTTTTGCACTTTGGGGATACAGGACATCAATCCGAATGTCTACAGAGGCAACCCCTTACTCTTTAGCATATGGAATGGAGGCTATTTTGCCGACTGAGTTGGAAGTGCCTTCATTAAGGATTATGGCTGAATGTCAGATAATAGAAGCTGGTTGGCAACAAAACCGATTTGAGGAACTAATGCTATTTGATGAGCGAAGATTGAAGGCGTTATACCATATTCATGGGTATCAACGCAGGATTGCCAGAGCATTCAACAAAAAGGTTCGATCTAGGAATTTGAGGGAAGGGGACTTAGTGTTGAAAGACAACCGAGCTCTTATTCACGACCCTAGGAGCAAGTTTAGACCCAATTGGATACGTCCCTACATCATTAAATCAATTTGGTCAGGAGCTGTAGTCATTCTCATGGATTTGGATGGTTTGGAGTTCTCACAACCAATCAACATAGACAAGCTAAAGAAGTACTACCCTTGAGAGGGTCGCTGGGCTGAAAACTCGAAAGGGCGATCCAGGCAAAAGTTAAAGCAGAAAAATAAACTAAAAAAAAAAGAAAGATAAAAAATAGAAAAAATAAAAAATAAAATAAAAAATGAAAAGCTCGCAAGGTTGAAAACCCGAAAGGGCGGCTTTGGCAAAAGTTAGAACACAAAAGGAGAATGTCAATACCCGAGTGAACCTTAACCGGAACTACGTATGGCCTGATTCCTATCTTTAAGATACGTATGAAGCTTCATCTTGAAGTTCGACTTTAATCATTTTCAACTCACTCATCTCGTCCCTGTTTCATTAGTGTATCTTTATTTGACTCGGCTATCCATATTTGATTGGCTCGTCCCCATTTGATTCGGTTGTCCTATTTCTCTTTCATGATAGGTTTAGTAGCAAGACGAATTTAGTTGCACATATCAGGGGTTGATTTCATATTGATCGAGTAGTGGTCATTTGCGAAAATAGATTTTGAGGACTTTTAATGAAGTTGAATGATTTTCTCAAAAATTATTCCATTTTTCCAAAACTGAGACCATTCTTTGGACCAAAAAGAGAAAATTTTCAGTGCTCATAATTTGGTTCATATGAATTCAAGATAGAAAATGGAACAAGTGTGCTAATCACTGAGAGATGGTCTACAGGACCTCTCCCTCCCCTCAGGAAAAGAAACAGAGAAAATTGAGTCTGGTTCGCAAACCGAGACAAGGCACAGAAGAGGGTACGGAAGTCCGGAGGCAGGGCTCACAGCCGCAACTCTGAAACTTCTGAACGAGCACATTATGCAACATCACCAAGCGCTCAATCGGTGACGTCTGAGTCTTAATGTCGGTCAAAAATGGGGTGTCTACAATGGCCTGATTCCTATCTTTAAGATACGTATGAAGCTTCATCTTGAAGTTCGACTTTAATCATTTTTCAACTCACTCATCTCGTCCCTGTTTCATTAGTGTATCTTTATTTGACTCGGCTATCCATATTTGATTGGCTCGTCCCCATTTGATTTGGTTGTCCTATTTCTCTTTCATGATAGGTTTAGTAGCAAGACGAATTTAGTTGCACATATCAGGGGTTGATTTCATATTGATCGAGTAGTGGTCATTTGCGAAAATAGATTTTGAGGACTTTTAATGAAGTTGAATGATTTTCTCAAAAATTATTCCATTTTCCCAAAACTGAGACCATTCTTTGGACCAAAAAGAGAAAATTTTCAGTGCTCATAATTTGGTTCATATGAATTCGATAGAAAATGGAACAAGTGTGCTAATTTACCTCTCATGTTGATCAAAATCACTTTAGCAGAAAGGAAAAACAAGAAAGGGCAAAGTGATGAACTAGGGGCACAGTTGAGTTAGGTTTTCTATCCTTTACCCACACTATCACCTTAATCAAGCAATCGCCAGAAAATGCACAGTAGTTATCATCGGCGATGCTTTTCCATTGGGCGGTCGACCGATGCTGCTTTGTTTTGCGTTCATTTTGCTCCGATAAGAACAAATGCTTTTTGCTTTGTTTTCATTTCATTAAATTGTGTTTTGTGTTTTGGTCAATGATAGGCTCAATATTCAGTTCTGAATTCACTAAAATGCAGCCATTTTCAAGTACAAAATTCAAAACAAAATGATTTTTATGTTCAGTATTGTGCCATTCATGCGATCCAGATTTACAGAACAAACTTGTTTTTATTAATGCCAGGGATCAACCCTGATCAAAGTTGTACAAAACACAAAAAACAAACCCAGAAACACAGAAAAAAAAAACAAAACAAAAAATCAAAAAACAATAAAACAATAAAACAACAAAAGAAAAAGAAAAAAGAAAAAGAGAGGGATCTTTTTCTTCTTTCTTCTCTGACAATAGCGCGTCGACGAAGATTACAACTGGCTTCATTTGCACATAGCTTCATTGCCTGACTTTACCATCAACTGCCTCGCTTCATCTTTACTCCTTTGAAGTTCTTGAAGACTCTCCCTCGGCCTTGGTAGAGCTTTTGAAGGAGATTATTCCTCGCCGGCCATCAAATTGGTTGTGCGAAGAAACTCTGAATCGAGCCACGGAGGTGGCCCATCGTTTCAGCTCTTTGCTCTGCTTTTTTAGCATACTAATTTCTACTCGAGCGTCTTTGTACATACGTTGGAGGAGGGAGAGTTGTGCATTTAATTGATGTACCTCACACGTCCTGTTCTGCAGTCGACGGGACAAGTTGGAGACTGTAGTCATGGTCTCCACACATGACCTCAGCGTATACAAGTGTGCTTCGATGTCAGATTGTGCTGCCATTATTTTCTCAACTGACATCACTGGAAAGCTAAAAACTAGGAAAGAAGGAGGAGCCCGCGGTTGAGGTTCAGAGGAGTCAGAATCGGTCATCTCTATTGTGGACTCGTTCAGGTCTGGAAAAAGAGTGAGAGAACTGTGTGAAGAAGCCATGGCAGAGGAGAGTAATGCAAACAAAAGAGGTTGCAAAGTGATGGCAGAAAAAGTTTGTAGGCTTTTGCTCTTCCTCTCTCTCTCGCAAGCCTCAACTTAAGAAGAGAGCGAAGAAGAAGACAAAAAGGGAGAAAGGTCGAGACAATCATTGACAATCGGGGCAGGGTTGGATAGCCTGTCGGTCAGGCACCGCAATTGTTGAAATTGCGCTCCAGACACGACACTCGAAGAAGATGAAGGAAGAGAGAGTGAGACAAAAACAGAGGGAGAGTTGTATATATATATGTGTGTGCGTGTGTATATGTATTGTACATCTATGTATTATATATATTTTTTTGAATATTTGGTCACAAGAGTGGCTTGGGCTTAGTGGTTCGGCTCAGTGGCTAAGGATTGAAAGCATGAACTTGAGGTCAGAGGTTCAACCTCCCATAGCAACGAGTGTTTCTTTTGTTTTGTTTTGGTTTTATGTATCTATGTCTCGTATACCTACATATTATATATATTTGTTTGCATTTTTTTGTCACAAGGGTGGCTTGGTTTAGTGGTTTGCCTCAGTGGTTGAGGACTTAAGATCAAAGGGTCGAACCCCCATGTCCTTGCATTTTGTGTTCTTTCTTTCTTTTGTGTGTTTTGCGTATGCACGTTGTCATATACCGTATATATCTGTGTAGATATCCGTTTATGTTTGTGTATATGTCCATACATATCTGTGTGTATTTTGTCTGTATATAAACATATGTATACTGTATGTACATATCTGTGTGTATTTTTTCTGTATATAAATATATGTATACTGTATGTACATATATGTGTGTATTTTGTCTGTATATGTATATATGTATATCGTATGTACATATCTGTATATATTTTGTCTGTACATGGTATATGTATGTGGTATTTGGTTCAAACTTACAATTTCTCCTTTTATTCTGTGCATCTATCGCACAATAATTTCACTTCGAGCATCTACCGCATAACTCCAATTCAATCGCGCTATCTTGCACATCGCACTATCTTGTGCACTCCAAGTCAATCCCACTATTATGCTCATCGCACTATCATGCGCAGTTCAATTCAATCGCACTATCTTGCGCATCGCACTATCTTGTGCAGTCCTGGGGTCTATGAGACCTTAAATCCTCTAGAGGTGCAATTCCTTTGGTGTTTGTCATGCCTGAACGACTTCAGGTGGTGGTCTGGTATAGCCGCCTACCTGTGTTTGCAATGAGTTCCTAGGAGACCAACTACGACAGTGGAAACTAGAGTTTGAATGGCGATGCCTAGAACGCAAAGGTTTGGAATTTCCGAGACTAAAGTCTGGTTTAAATACCCAGGGGTATATCCCCGGCTTGAAATCTATATGATAGCCCCATAGGTTGAGGTAGCGTGTATACGCCTCAATTCTGGATACTAAATCAACCTAGTCTGTCACCCCGTTAGAGAATAGGGAAAGTTGTGAATATGATAAGGAAGAAAACCGACATCAGTGGCTTCTACATGTAGAGGTAACCCTTTGTCATTCTACCATACCTTCTTCTACTCGCGTGAGATGCGTTTGGACTTCGAATTTACCTTTACTCATTTCATGTGAAACGTGTTAGGATGACAAGTTTACCTGGTTAAAACGTTCATTCTCTTCGTATGAAATACGTTGAGATACGCATGTTGGTTACACCATTATTGTTCTCCTTGGTTAAAACCTTTCCTCTCTCCGTATGAAATACGTTGAGAAACGCCTGTTGGTTCCACTATTGTTTTTTCCCTCGGTTAAAACCTTCCCCATTTCTGTATGAGATACAGTTAGGTACGCCTGTTGGTTACACCACCTTTGCTCATTTCACGTGAAACATGAAACCTTCTCCCTTTTCGTATGAAATACGGCTAGGAACATTCATAGGTTACGCCACTATTTCTCTTCTCGCGTGTGACGCATTTGGATTTGTTCACTATTTCTCCTCTTGCGTGAGACGCAATTGGATTTGTTCACTATTTCTCCTCTCGCGTGAGATGCGTTTGGATTCGTTCACTATTTCTTCTCTCGCGTGAGACGCGTTTGGATTTGTTCACCTTTTCCTCCTTTTACGTGAGACGCGTTAGGTTGTTGATTTACTTAGTTAAAAACATCTGGTGTGCCTGATGTTTACACCCTCCTTCCTCTTTTCGCGTAAGACGCGTTAGGTTGTTGTTTTACTTGGTTAAAAACATCCGGTGCGCCTGATGTTTACACCATCCTTCCTCATTTCGTGTGAGGCACGTTAGGTAGTTGTTCTACTCGGTTAAAAATATCAGGTGCGCTTGGTGTTTACACCATTATTCCTCCTTTCGTATGAAATGCTTCAGGTTGTTGTTCTACTCGGTTAAAAACATCAGGTGCGTCTGATATTTACACCATCTTTCCTCCTTTTACGTGGGACGCATTAGGTTATTGATTTCTCTTTGTTGAGGTCTTCCCTCTCTTTCCGTACGCAACACGAGGAGATGTTTCTGATTGGTTGCACCATCTTGTTATTCTTACTTCTTTTCGTGTGAGACATGACTTGCTTCTTGTTTTGATTTAAGCTTTTCATTCATGTTATCACATTGTTCATTGCATGATCATAAGTTTTCAAAAATAATCGGCTTCGCGTAGCGTATAAGTCCAGTTCTCAAAATCTTCCTGCATATCATCAGCATCTTGCCCCTGAACTACACTGATTTGATTCCTTGCAATGGGATACGTAGGCAACCTTCTAGTTCAACCAATTGCATTTGCACATTTGTTTGTTTGCCCAAGTCTTACGGCCTTGTCAAAAGGGTCGTCTTCGGGTTTTGACATTCACTCACGTCACGAAATGACTTCAAGCTCTGTCTGTAGACACCCCATTTTGATCGGCCCCAAGACTTGGGCGCTTTCTTTTGATTACCCGATGATGACAATTAGAATGTGTTTCTCACAGAATCCTCAGTAAGAGAGATGGAATTTGAACTTTAATCCCAACCTTCACCATTATGGCTAAATTATTTTAAAATACTAAATATTTCATTAGTTTAGTATTTTTGTAATTTTGCATAATTTTATGTGTTTGTTCATATTTTTGGTGTTTTTATATAAATTGGTATAAATTATATATTCTATATATATAAAAGAAAGTAATAAAAAAATTATAATATTAAAATATGTGTTTAACATTATTATGTTATATGTTTAGTATTTTATGTAAATTATATATTTTATATATTATATAATAAAAGAAAAATAAAAAAAAATATATTGATGTTGGTCAGCCATCGGCTGCCGGCATTAACCTCAGCAAACATATATAAATATATATATAATATTTATATACTTTATATTATTATATTATATATAGATATATATTATTATATTATCTATTTATTGCCTATATAAAGCAACCAAATGGAGAGATTTCAGAGGGGCAAAAACAAAAACAAAACAAATTTAATTGAAGAGACAGTTAGAAAGAGTCAGAGAGAAAAGAGAGAAACCATTAACCATTTCAAACTTGAGCCAAAACACTTCCAAGCTTCCATAGCCACTGAAATTCCTCATTTCCATACACCAAAAGCACTTCAAAAATTCTGATATAGCCAAAGATCAATTGCCTTGATCATAAGAAAGAATCATAAGGAAGAGTGTTTAGTAATTGAAAGTGAAAAAAAACTAGAGAGTTAGCCACTTTTCATACCATAAACTCCATAATTTCGAATTGAGGATTTGAGAACACACTTCCTACACTTGAGGGTGATCAAAAGGAAGTTTGAGAACTATGAAGTTCATCCTTTCCTTGGAAGGCAAAATCAGGCAGCCTTCCGACAACCTTCGATGGTCTTTGAGGCGCTTGAAGCTGCTATTTTATCATGTTTATTTCATTTTGAGTGTTTGTGATGATTTTTTTTTATATTCTGTTGTAATATTTATTCATCTCCCTCGGATTTGTAATATTTAAAATGTTGTAATAATTCCCCCACCCCGCTTCTTTCTATCCCGTTCTTTTCCTTGCTTTCTTTATGTATGAATACGCATCATATTTTGGCTTTCTTTATCCATGCTTTGCATCCATGTTTCATGCATCTTGATTCGGCTAAGTTTGCATTTGTGGATTTAATCAATTCCTATGTGATTATGTGTGCTACCTCATGTTTTGAGATGATTCACATGTCATATCTTAGAAGCCGAATCTTTAGTTGCATCTCATGAGTGAATTGCATTAGGATTTTGTATATAAGATCATGCATGTTTTATTAACTTTGTTTTGTAGTTGTTCGAGGGACGTCAATAAATATGTAAGTTTTTATGCTTTAGCATCCCATTTTTGTGTATTTTTCTTATTATGTTTAAGCATTCTACCATGTGGCTACTTGCTTACTTGATATAACTGTATGAATGCTAATGGATGGATGTTGTGTCGCTTAATTTGGAATAGTGTTGATTTTCATGCTTGTAAACTCAATTTATTTGCGTTGTACATCTCCAAAACTCTTTCAAAACTACATGAAATCAAATTCTTCGAAAATAAATGACATAGTCTATACTTGTATGATTCACATAGTAAATTTTAGGATTTATTAAATAATTGAAATATGAACATATAAAGTAAATAAAATTCATATCATGGTTTAGTAGAGGCCGATCTTTGATCGGGTGAGCGGGGGTGCTCATTATTGACCTTCCCCTCTCATACCTAAGGTTCCGAGCCAAGCATCTTTGGTTACGACGAACAGTGGCCTTGGCATGAGTCATGGGTTTCCTAATTTTTTCAAAATAAATATTACGTGGCGACTCCAAGATCTGATGACGCAATCCATTTTTGACAAAAGGTTTTGCAATAAAATGAATTTTCTAAAAGTTGCCAAATATGGACTTTCATCTATGGTTCACGTTGCACTCGTGAGACTAGATCAAAGAGATCTCGGGAGTCCGAACTGTTTAACGCCTGCGGGTACCTCCCAGACATGTTATACGCACGTATTTATTTCATTTTATTTTTTAGTTCTGTGTATCATGGTGCTACAATTCTAAGACATATTCAGAGAAGAAAAAAAAGAAGAAAAGAAATACATACATATTTTCTTTACTTGTCTCAATATAGTAATAATAAATTAATAACCTCATTAATTGGAACACTATTTTTTCCTTATAGCCTCCACTTTGAAATGAATTGCCATGTGGACAGTTGATAAATTTTCAAATAAATTAGAGAGACTCCCTAATCTTATTGTTTTAAATATATTTTAAATGTATACAAAAAGTTCCTGCAATGCTACATATCTTATAGTTGGTCTTGCACTACAAGAAATAACACATTCGGCGACCAATTTTGCCGACTAAACTAAATTTAGTATATGCATTAGCTACCAAAAATTTGTTTGTCGCCAATGGTACACGCATTAGCTACTAAACAATATTTGGTCACCAAAGGTAGATTCTTTAGCTACTAAAATTATTTGGTCGGAAAAAGTCCACTATTTAGCTACTAGAATAAATTTAGTCGGTATTGTCTTCACTTTTGGTGACTAATTACATGTTAGTCGTTAAAAATATCATTTTGGCCGACTAAAAATGAAGTTGGTCGCTAATTGCACAATGTTTAGATATTATAAATTTATTTTATTGGTATTTATTTCATATTTGGCTACTAATTGTGTGTTAGTTGTGTAAAATCAACTTTTGGGTGACTAAATGTTATTTTGATTGCTAAATCTGCAATCTTTACTGACTATAATTTTGTAGCCAAACGTGAAGAAAATTTGTGGAGGGAATATTAAAATTTCCATAAAAACATTAGCGACGGAAATGGACTTTTGGTTGGGAAAAATTGAGTGTCGTTTTATTCTTATTGCAATACAATACAAATCCATTATCCTCACTCTCTCACTCCCGTCTCTGTCATTGCTCTGTCTCCATCGCCATCACCGCAAGGGTTGCTCGATCATCACTTTGTCTCCCTCCCAAGTATGTCCTCTATTTCGCCTCTCTCTCTCTCCCTCTCGATTTCTCTCGATTTCCCTCTTTCTCTCTCTCGCTGTTTACACACACACACAAACATACATGCATATATATATATATATATATACGCACACACAAATCATATATACACAACCTTGATCCCATATATAATCGATTATACACTGGTACACTCACGCCTCTGTGACTGCGTCTCACTCACACCTCTACCCTCTTCTCTACAGCTTTGTCTCCATCGCCATCACCGCAAGGGTTTCTGGATCATTGCTTTGTCTCCCTTCCAGGTATGTCCTCTATTTTGCATCTCTCTCTTCCTCTCTTTGTATCTCTCTCTCGATTTTTGTCTCTTTCTCACTGTCTCCTTGTCGATATATATATATATATATACGCACACACAAATCATATATACACAACCTTGATCCCATATATAATCGATTATACACTGGTACACTCACGCCTCTATGACTGCGTCTCACTCACGCCTCTACCCTTTTCTCTATAGCTTTGTCTCCATCGCCATCACCGCAAGGGTTTCTGGATCATTGCTTTGTCTCCCTTCCAGGTATGTCCTCTATTTCGCATCTCTCTCTTCCTCTCTTTGTATCTCTCTCTCGATTTTTGTCTCTTTCTCACTGTCTCCTTGTCGATTTCCCCCTCTCTTTCTCTCTGTATTTGTTTACACACACACATACATACATATATATACACAAAAATCATATAGGAAATGCTGAAAAGTAGGGCATTGTTATTGAAATGTGATTGAAATTAAAAATTAGGGCAATGCTTGGGGTGAGATGTTATTGAAATTAGAAAACAATGTTATTGAATTTGGGTATACAAATTACAGAGATGCTGAAGTTAGGGCAATACATTACCATATGTTGTAAATTGTACATAAATAAATAAATAAATAAATAGTTTAATTTGCCCAGAATTGTGGGCATATCATTTACCATATGCTGTAAAAGAAAATCTAAAATATGTAACCATGCTGGGTGGGTGCTACCACCATTTTGTTAGATTATTAGTTTTGTTAGAGTTAGAATGTATTAGAGGATTCCTTTCCGTTCTTGTGCCTTCTACATGGCTTGCTAATAATATTATTGAATTGCTTTAATGATGAGAAGCGTAAAGTTTTCCAATCAGCTATGCATTTGATAGCTTTTTATCCATTTTTTTAATAGATTAATGATTTGCCACCTTTATATGTATGATTAAACTTATATCTTAGCAGTTTATGTTCTACCTTTTTGAAGTCAACAAAGTTCTTCCTCAGTGAGCCTTATGTTAGAATAAGACAAATATGTTACGGTTTTCTTGGCTTATTCTTGATACATTTGTTCTCACAAATCTGTTCACATTTCAATGAAATTGTTTTGACTGCCGGTTGCTCCTGTGCAGCCCACATTCCCTATTATCTATACCATTTTCTTAATACAACAAGCAAATCAAGGCCATTTGAATACTTAAGGCTTACTTCCTTGGGTGTCATCGGTGCTTTGGTGAATGTGCTTCTTCTTGCTGACATATATTTGGTTGTTTGTTGTCATGACTATTCTTGTTCTTTTTTATATAATAGTGTGAAACATTATATTTGGAGGTGGATATGTTTATTTAAAGTTGATTCATGTACTAAATTTTAAATAAAAATCAGTTTAAAAGAACAATAATTAACTACTATTGACACTGTTAAGAGCATGAAAGGAATTTGATTCTTTTGATATATCATTCTGTTATTGACCATATGGTTTTAGTAGTAGTAGTGCTCTGCTAGTTATACTGTCTAGTGGTCCAAAATTAGGGGTCATTTCTTAAATTAAAAGAAACTAATTACTTAGTTCACAGTACAAATCGTTTCATTTGGTCCCACTCTAAAAGAGATTTATGTGACAAGCCAAACAGTGAATGTAAAAACAACATAATCTATCTCAACTTGAAACACATGTTATCATTTGTTCCTCGGTTAATCTTTGCTTGAGTTGTAGGTGACAAAAAATGGACAAGAGTTGGATGACGATAAATAATAGGCTTACAAGTAAAGAGTATCAACAAGGGGTGAAGTCATTTCTTGATTTTGCTATGGCAAATTTAGGTGTAGAGAATGAAATTAGGTGTCCGTGTGTCGATTGCATTAATGGCGCAAAATATAGCAGACAAGTCGTGTGGATGCACTTGATCCGTAGAGGAATGGCATCTTCGTATATAACTTGGGTGCACCACGGGGAACATGTTCCCGTGTCTCATCCTACTGTATCAAATGACCAATGTGGAGGTAGTGGCGAATGTATGATAGATGTCGATGAGCCACTCATGGGTGAATTACCTATTATATTGGAAGAAATTTACGTGAGTGGTCTTATGGATGATCATACCGACGAGGAACCTAATGGTTTGGAGAGGGAGGATTTGCATCACTTCATTAGGTTATTCGAAGATGCACAACGCAAAGTTTACATGACATGTGAAAAGTTCTCTGTGTTATCATTCATCATTAAGATGCTTCATGTGAAAGTGTACAACAAATGGAGCAACAAGTCATTTGATATGGTTATGCAGGTATTCAAGGACATTCTACCAGAATGTGATCAAACTGTTCCATGGACACTCTATGATGCTAAGAAGTTCTTACGTGACTTGGGTTTGGGATATGAAACCATTCATTCGTGCAAGAATGATTGTGCACTATTTTAGAAGGAGAGTGCAAATTTGAAGAAATGCCCTACATGTGACAATCGTAGATACAAGTTGAATGATGATGGTGGTAAAAAGATTCCACACAAGGTATTGCGGTACTTTCCTTTGACACCGAGGTTGAAAAGACTGTATATGTCCAAAAAAATAGCCACAGATATGAGATGGCACAATGAGAAGCGTGTGGATGATGACATATTAAGGCATCCGGCCAATGGTGAAGCATGGAAAGACTTTGATAAGCAATATCCGGCGTTTTCTGATGACTCTCGAAATGTAAGGCTAGGGCTAGCAACAAATGGTTTTAATCCATTTGGAAATATGAGCACATCATATAGCATGTGGCTGTAGACACCCCATTTTTGACCGACCTTGAGACTCAGACGTCACCAGTTGAGCGCTCGGTGATATTGCATATTGTGCTCGTTCAGAAGTTTCAGAGTCTCGGCTGCGAGCCTTGCCTCCGGACTTCTGGACTCTTTTGTGCTTTGCCTCGGTTTGCGAACCAGGCTCGGTCTTCTCTGTTTTCTCTTACCGAGGGGGGGGGAGAGGTCTCGTAGATCATCTCTCAGTGGCCGTAGGCTACGTTTCGTAATCATAGGCCATTTTGCCCGTTTAGAGCCCGGTTTTCGGTTTTTCGGGACCGTTGGCCGTGTGCCGCGGTTCGGGACCGCTTAACCATCTCCGTTTGCTCTGGTTTTTGGTATGCATCTTATTTACTCCCTTTTGAGGGACACTGAGGTTTGAGAGACCCACTTCGTGGTTGAATGCCACTTTCGGTGCTTAACAGGCAGTTTTCGGGGCCCCGAACTGCGCGTTCTGGCCCACGAACATTCGTTTTGCATCGGTTTTCGTTCATTTTTGGCAGGTACCTCTGTTTCATCACCAGGAAGGCCGTAGAAGGGTGGGAGGCCAACAATTGTTTCAGCTACCAGTTATATTCCTCCGGCGCCCTCCGACGCCCTCCGACGCCCGTTTTTCTCACTTCCAAGCCAATGTTGACCACCCTAGGGTCACTTTCTTCAATCATAACCCCCATATTTGTGTTGTACACACATGGGAGGATACCAAAAGTTGGTGGCTAGCCAGTAATTCCAACTGACCCTTTTGAACCCTTCTTAAAAATGGCCTATTCTCTCTCCTGTTTTACAGTTGACAATTTTGAACCACAGGATTGTGTTGAGGGCACCTGGGAGGACACCAATTTGTGGTGGCCGGCCAGAAAATCTTTTTGACCATTTTGACCCTTGGCCGGCCGGCCATGGGGGGTGGCCGGCCGGCCACCTGCAGTTCTGAAAGTTGGCCGGCCATGATCCTTGCAATGTGTATGTTCCAGCTGTATATTTGTTTTTCTCCCAAAAAACCTGTATCCGGGGGACAACTTTTGGGGGGAAACTTGATCCATTTTCCCCCCACTTTTTCCCTCCATTTCTCCCCCATTTTTGTCTACATAACAGAGCCTCCAGCTCTGTCTTGAGGGTTGGAAAAATTGCCTTAAGCCTTGTATACACATCTCCCTCCATCTCTCTCTTTCAAGCTCAAGCATCCAAGTTCCTTGCACCATTCCTTCATCACTACCTAGCATCACCACCACAACTCCATTTCCAGCAGCTTGGGGAGCTTTCCAGCAGCTAGGAGGCATCACTTCTCAAGCCAAGAAGCAACCAAGGGTTGGTCTTCAAGGGTAAATGTCAATTCCCTCTTTTTGAGCTTAATTTTGCAACATTTTTCTAGCTATTTTTCTTGCTGTTTTGAGCCCCGACCATAACTGGAAATATCATTTTTTTGAGCTCATTTTTCTGTTTCATTAAGGGTCGTACCCTGTTTGGGACCCCCATCTTGCACTTGCTTCATTACCCCTTTGTATGCCATAATCTTGCATAGTATTTTTGGCCTATGTGTGATCTGTTTTGGAGCATGATGTAAACTGTAGATAGGTTTATTTTAAGCCTTTCTTCAACATTGAAGAAGAGCTAATCACTGTTTGGGACCTCCATGTGCCACTTGTCATTATCCCCCTCTTTGGTCCCCATTTTTGCATGATTTATTAGCCTATTGAGCTTCTGTTTTTGGACCTTGGTCCGAACTGAAAATGGCCCTATTTTGACCCTATCTTCATGTTTTATTAAGGGTCTATGGATGTTTGGGACATCCTTTTTATACTTCATGTTATAGCTCTCTTGGTGCCATTATTTTGCATAGCATTTTGAGCATACATGTATCTGTTTTTGGGGTTTGTCATAAACTGTAATACATCATATTTTTGTCCCCTCTTCAATATTGTAGAAGGCTCCTTCTCTGTTTGGGGCCAGAATTTGTGAGTTGTTTCATTACCCCTCTCTTGGCCCCATTTTTGTATGCTAATCTAGCCTCATTTGCGTTCCCTGTTTGGCCATGCTTTAAACTGTAAACATGCTTTTTTTGGGGCTGCCTAGCTTATGTCTTCATACTTCATGTTCAAATTATGCACGCATTGCATAGCTATAGGCCATTTCATGCACCAAAATTCATGTTTCGGGACTCGTTCCATGCATCGGGTATCATTTTGCCATGATTCGGGGCTGTTTTGCATCTCATTTTGCCTCTGAAAATTGCATGATCATATGCCATATTCCATGTTTTGCCATGTCTTGTTAGAGTGGCATTCCGTGCCGTAGGTTCGGTCCTCGGTTTGCGTGTACGCGTGCACGCATTTCGAGTCGTCTTGTTTTCATCTGATGGCCTCCTATGTGAGTGTGGCTAAGGCTCTCTCATGTTGATGTAAGCCCATTATTGCATTGCGTATGCCATTTCATCCATAGCATTGTGTATGCTCGGTTGTATATTACCTCGTGCAGCGTGTATGCCATTCCATAACATTGTGTATGTTAGGATTGTATCTTAGTTGCATTTCATGCATGTCATGCATATTGCATCGTGTTCGGGATAGGAGTTAGCCCGGGCACGGGAAACGAAGCGCATTTCGTACTCCGAGTGACGGAACGTGTCTCAATTCCCTAGTCACCGACACTCCGGATCATCCATGATGGAGTTAGGTCTTGTTGTGTTTTCATGTGCATTCATTTAATATTAAATTGTGCAATTCGACTCCTCGGCCATCATGCATCGAGATACGTGATTGGTGGCACGAGGATCGAGGCATGCATACATTTGTGAAAATACATTGCCATGCCCTTTTCCTGCTCTCTGTTGCAGCAAATCAAGAATCAGCGGTCTTCCGAGGCTTGGCACGCATTTCAAGAACAGGTGCAAACAGAGCGCTAGAATTGGGGCATCGTCATGGATTTCCGCGCCAAAGGCAACCCGAGCATGCATCATTCATCATCCGGAATGGAATCAAGGCAGTCTCTGGCTTGCATGCCAGTTTAATTTATTTTCTTAGTTAATTTGTTAATTAATTAGGAATTTGCACATATTTGGACTGTAATATTTTTCGAACGTAAATTATTCATTCGGACTGTATATTATTTATTCGGACCCTCGAGCGAGGGCAAACTGTAATAATTGTGCGTGTGTGTGATGTATGTCTTCCAACCCCACGTCTTTCTCCTTTTTATTTACCCTGCTTATGATGGTTAGATTAGGGCATGTTTCAATTAGCATACAGTAATGATAGCATGTTTGCATTCATTCATCTGTATTGCATGCACGGGCTCGGCGCTCATAACTGACTGCATTGTATTTTCAATTCCAAGTTGAATACATGTTAGCTGTAGCATTTCATATGCCATGTTTAGATAGGCCGAGCCTATCTTAATTGCACTTTTGCATGTGTTGCATTAGGCATTTCTTATAATTGGATCCATGCATGGATTTTCTAATTAGCTTTTGTTTTTGCTTGGAGTACTCGGTAAGTTTTATGCTTTAGCATCCTTCATGCGTGTGAGTGACTGCCTGATAGCATGCTTCCCATGAGGCTAATTGCTTATGTGATATAACTGCCTGAATGCCTGTGGGTGAAGTTGGGGTTAGTTGGATTGGACTTCATCAAATGTTTGTTTTAAGTCCCACTAGATAGTGGCAAAATCATTTTCTAAGCCCACTGAGGGTGGAAATCCACGTCTTAGCCTACTTGCGGGTAGCACATCAAACCATTTTCAAACAAACAAACATAAATGTTTTGTCCAATCAGGCGATCCAGTTTATACTTGTATGCTGTGCGCATCAATAGTAATCTGGGCTAATAACGCGAATAAGAACACACAATGTTTTCAAAAACTAGATATCATGGTTAGTAGAGGCCGACCTTTGATCGGGCGAGCGGGGTTGCTCACAGAAGTGACCTTCCCCAATCGTCCAAGTCCCAGAGCCGAGCAACTTTGGTGATGACGGACACGTGGCCTTAAGACAACGAGTCAGGGTTCCTAAATTTCCCAAAATAAAATATTTTAGGTGGCAACTCTGTATCTGGCAAAGCAGTCCATGTTTGGCACTTCTTTTCTAAAAATCTTTTTCTCAAAACGATTTTCGGATTTGGACTCTTTGGTTCAGTTTAGAACCGTGACAATTTGAGAGTCCTGAGCTGTAGTGACCCAAATGAACAGAACGGAGCTCGTTCCTCCCGGGGCGTTCGGACGTCTAATAGTTTCTGGGCGACTCCGCTGGGGATTAGAGAACTTGAACTCGAACTTATGATATCTGTTTTTGACTACACTTTGTGTTTCTTCTGCCATTGCATTTGTATGGTTGCGCCTAGGACAGGCCGTGTTATTGCCATCTGCTATTCTTGAGACGGTTTACCTGGAGGCTTGCTCTTGTCAAGGCAATGCATAAGGCTGACCGGTGTGGGCTTCTGCAGTATGGGAACACAACCCCGGTTTTACCGGCAAAACCCTTTTTGACCATCATCGACCTCGTGCATATTCGGCATACCATGTGACTATTCCAAACTAGGACAGGTTGCTTACTACCCGTTTATAGGTTGTTTTGAAACCGCTGGTGCGTAAGTGAAACCCTACCTCTTGACAAAATAGTGCGGGAACCTACCGCCAACTAGGGTGTTTTTGGCTCTCACTTTAAATCTGTTATGTGCTTTAGAGTGCGTCTTTTACAGGAATGGCATGTATCAGTGTAATGAGTTTGAGACATCAGGCTGCGGGCATCTCAGTCCCGTATTTGAGAATCAGTTTTATCTGCGGGTATCCAGAGATTCAGTTTTGGGGACAGTTGACTCCGGATAATAATCAGTGTTTGAGGCAAAGTGTGTATTCGCTTATCGACTGTGTGTCTTGCATTTTATTTTAAGCTGTTGTGCTGTCCGTTTATCTGTTTATTTATTTCCTTTTCGCTTTATTTATCTTTTGCTAGGTCAGTTTTAGCACGATTGCTTCCAACCCAGCAGGCATTCCCCAAGCACCTTGGACACGAGGTCGTCGACTCCATCGATCTGAGGATCTAATTGACGGACAGCCAGTGTTCCATTCTCTACCCCCCGTTGTCAGAAGAAAGCCGAGAAAGCGCAGTGTGTCAGAACAGAGGTTGTCAGAACAGTGGGTTACTCCGTCGGAGGACAATAGAACTGAGGTCCCGATTGTTGCTATAGAAATAGACATACCAGTTAGTCGGATGGATCAGCAAAATACATCAGGGATGGAAGCCCTAATGCGCCAGATGCAGGAGAGCATGAGACAAATGCAAGAGGATGCCGCCCATCAAGCGGAATTCTCCAAACAGCAGGCCGCGGTCATGGCCCACCAGGCCGAGCTAATTACCAGACTGCAACAGCAGAATGCGGCATCTGCTTCACATCAAGTCCCTCCTCCGCCAGGGGCTCCATTACCTGAGCAGGCACCTACTGTCCAGAATGCTCTGCCAAACACCCAGAACACCGTGCCAAATGTCCAGAACATGCAAGAGGACACGAACCTTCCAACGGGGCCAGCTCCGCTCCCGCTTCCGCCTCAACTGTCCAAGACCCATACACCCAACCACCCGGACTCTCCCTTTGAGTTCGAAATAGACCATACCGCTTTGAAACTGAGCAAGCATGAGAAGCTCTTCAAGAAATCACAAGGGGTAAAGGCTATTCCGGATATCGAGGATGGATATACCGACGTGGCCGTGACATTGCCCGATAGGTTCAAGATGCCGCAAATTGACCGCTTCGATGGGTCCGGGGACCCTATGGTTCATCTTCAGCTATTCTCAGACATCCTCCAGCCAATGGGCCTAACCCGACCACAAAAGCTTTCACTGTTCGGCCGGACCCTGTCGGGTGTAGCCGCCATCTGGTACGTGAAGTTAGAGGATGAGGTGAAAAGGAGCTGGGATGAAATGGCTGAGGCCTTTATCGCACAGTACTCGTACAACACTCAGATCGAGATTACAACTCGTGATCTCGAAACGACAAAGCAGGAGCCCAAGGAAACTTTCTCAGATTTTGTAACCCGGTGGAGGGCAAAGGCGTCGATGATGACTTTGAGGCCCACAAATAAAGACCAAATCAGGATGATTGTGCGCAATCTCCAACCGAAATTGATGCAGAAGATGATTGTACTCCCCTTTCCCACCTTCTCAGATTTACACGAGATGGGGGTACAAATTGAGGATGCGATGAAGCAAGGTCTGATTGACCAGGATAGGGAACAACCGATGAGGACTTTTAACCGTAACAACAATGCAGGCCCGAGTGGCGCTGCGACTGCAAGAGCTTCAGAGGTGAGCATGGTCACCACTATTCCCCCTCCTTTTCCGAGACCCATGGCAGCCACACCCTTCTCCGGTGCATCCGAAAACAGTACTCAAACCTCTAAATACCAGCCCAGAGGCCAAAGAACCTTCACCCCACTATACATGCCTTTGTCTAAGGCTCTGGGGGTCTTGATCAGAAAGGGGCATCTAAAACCCCTAGAGCCGAGGCCATTGCCAAACCCACTCCCTCCCTCTCGCAACCCAGCCAAGTACTGTGCATATCACCAGCAGCACGACCATGATACTGACCAATGTTTCAGGCTGCGTCATGAGATTCAAGACCTCGTTGACAAAAATGTGATTTTGCCGCCAAAAAAACCCAACATCACAACCAACCCCCTCCCTACACACAACCAAACTCCACCTCCCAAAAGAGTCAACCTTATCTAGACTGGGGTCGTGTCTTACGATCCTAGCATCTATATTACTCCTACCCACCTACCCAAGCCGGAGGTGTTCCTCCCCGACTGCACTGACTTCTTGTGCATGTTGGACATCTCCACAACCCAACCAGAGCCGACGATGGTGACCATCAAAGATGCGGCAGGGAAGCCTTAAGGAGAAAACGGGATTGTTGAGTCCGGGATTGAACAGAGGTTTGCTGGGAAAGCTTATGATCCAAGTGAGTACATCTTGTCAACGGGCCGGATTGGACTGGGTATAGAATTACCAGAGAAGGGAGAGCTGTGTGTCATCCAGGAGGATGGATTTGAGCAAGGAGCAGATGATCTGACAGCTGTGGATGAGGACTTTGCCAACCTACAGTTTTTCGATGATCAAGAATCAGGGGATACGGCAGTCAACTGGTTCGACTATGAGGAATCGGCAGAGGCCACTGGATGGCTCGATGATCAACCAGATGTAGTAGGAGAATCCCAACCAGAACAGGGCCCGGCAGGGGCGAGAGTATTAGCTGTGGCCGGAAGGGCCGGAAGTCAGGTTACATTGCCGGAGAGCGCCGGTACGAAGAATTTCGCTCTGGACGGAAGCATTGTGAATGCGGGGAGGGTTGAACAACAAACTGCACTGACGTAGATAAAATAGCAGGGTTCTGAGAGAACCGGGAAAGCCAAAATCCATGAGGGGATCGAAAGTGCTGCGGGCACAAGAACAGAAGATGCTGTGGGCATGCAAACTGAAAGTGCTGTGAGTACAAGCGTGTCCGAACCGGACATGTGCCTTTTGAATGCCAGCGGAATGTGGTGAGAAGACGATGACTTATGTCTTGCCCACACAGACGAAGGCTGGGGAAGTGGCCAACCGGACGACACTTGGTACCTCGATGAGGTTGATCACATGACGAGAAGTGGGCGGTACTTCAAGCCCCCGCACCTAGACCAACCCGAGGCATCCGGGAAGGATAAAGAAGCTGAGAAACAGAAGGAGAAGCAGATCGAAGAGGAAGCTGTGCTGAAACAGTTAAAGAAGATACAAGAAGACATCTCCATCTGGGGACTGCTTATGGCGTCGCGAGTACATAGACAAGCTGTCTTATCTGCTATGGACAAGTTCAAACTCTCCATAGATACTACACCCGAACAGCTGGTTGGGCTGGTTTCCCGGGAGGAGGTTCCCCGGCATTGATCTTTTCAGACAAGGAACTACCGCCTGAGGGCATAAATCACAACAAACCCCTCTACATTTCCGTGGAATGTAGAGACAAGTGGATACCGGTGGTACTTGTTGATACTGGGTCCGCTATTAATGTCTGCCCGACCAGAATAGCGTATGCAATCGGGCTGAAGCCCGCGGACTTCGTGCCGACTACTCAAGTGATCAGAGCATACGATAACACTAGCAGGGAAGTGATGGGGACTATCAAAATTCAGACTCAGGTTGGGGCGACCGTGGTTGCACCAGGTCAAGGCAGTCTCTTCCACTTTACATCAGATGCTGAAGTACCCTCACGGGAAAGGGGTAGCTATTGTCTTAAGGAATTCATCAATCCATCCGCCGCCGGAAGTGTCCACACCAGTCTTGGAAATCGAGCATGGCACTGAGGATGTGTTCTTATCAGGGTTCATTTTGGCTGAGGCTCGAGTGGTGCAAAATATTATGGCTGTGAATGAGGGGGTGTACGTCAGTACTTAATCCGTCTACCTCATGAACAAGTTACAACACATCCCCGGAATGGGATTGGGAAGGAGCGGCCGGAAGGGCGTCTCAGCGTTGGCCGAAGTGCCACACAACCCTCACACCTTTGGACTGGGTGAGGAAGGGAAAGGAAGTGGCCGGAAGGGCTAGAGCAAGGAAGGCTGGGAAGCCGTTTGAATTAATGCATCGGCCCATTCAGGGTACCCTAAACGGACGCTTCGTCCGGGAAGGGGAGGACTTTCCGTTTTGCGGCTTCCCAGAGCCATGGCTGAACGCGGAGAAGAAACGCGTGCCTGGTTTCGAGTTCTTTTTCGACTTGCAACTACCTGGGGATGACGTTGCCGAAGCGCAGACGGACCCACCAGCTGAGGTTGAGCAGTGTAAGGCAGTGGATTCCGAAAGCATCGAACTTGAGATGGGGGTAGCGCTGGCGTGTCTACTTTCAGATCCTTCGATTGACCAAAAGTGCTTGGGGGATAACTCCTCGGTTTCCATGATTGAGGACGAAACGGCTGCGGGCCTTCCAGCGACTATTTTGGATGCATCTATCGCACCCTCTCTCTCTTGGCAGTACGAGGAGGGATTTTTGTCCAGCTACACCGGGTCAGGTAGTGAGCCAGAATCTGATTCCACCGAGTCCTGTGAGTCGGAATCAGGTTCCAGCTCGACTGAGTCTGAGTCTGGTAATCCTGGGGATGATAATCCGGATGCCACAGTTATGTCCAGGTCATCTTTTTCTTTCTCATTTGAGTCTGTTGTAACCGAGAATTCGGACGATTTGGATGAGCTTAATGAGAATCAAGTAACTGTGGTTTCTGAGTACTTTTCTGTGCCCTTAATTTATTGCATAAACCCAGACTTTCAAAATTTTGATGAAAACGACGAGGACGAAATTCCTCCGGTTTTGCAACGTTTAATTGAGCAGGAGCAGGAGAGGTTTGTCAAACCCTTAACGGATGAAATCATTATCGTGAACATTGGTACTGAGGAGGACCCGCGGCTGGTCCAGATCGGGTCCACGCTGTCTTCGGAGGAACGCGAGCGCTTAGTCGCTTTACTAAAAGATTTCAAAGATGTTTTCGCGTGGTCCTATGAAGACATGCCCGGGATCGATCCTGAGATTGTACAGCACCGGATCTCCCTTGACCCCGAAGCCTGACCTGTTAAGCAGAAACTCAGAAGGATCCGCCCGGACTGGGCTCTCAAGATTAAGGAAGAGGCCA